>MU277762.1:13848-32956 GCA_022385805.1 Pilatotrama ljubarskyi | reverse complement strand
ATTGCCTCGACCTGACGTGGATCGCTCTTCCCTCGAGTAGACGGGTACTACGAGTTCTGATACACCTCAGAGTGTACATAGAGGTCCAATATAGCACACACTGAATCCCCTGAAGAAAGCGGACTGCATAGTGTATATACATTCGTGTGAGACGGCAGGATTTGACCTCTGGGATGCCTCTCATCTTTGCTGCATTGTCCCGCATCGTCACCTTCGCAAACCCCGGTAAAAATTAGATACACATCTTCGACATACTACAGAGGCTCCGTGTATGCAATTTCAGGCCGTCCGGATGCGTGGTGGCCGAGATATTCCATTATTCATGCAGTTTGGGTGATTTGCGTCAATTCTGTCAAGCTGTGCCAACTGGCGCGCGCGGAGGTGCGGAGCATTAATTTCGGCAACAGCTGGAAGGGGTTGTTCGCGATGTGCTGAAGACCGTCCTCGATGACGCCCGACCACGGTCCTTCGAATTTCACGGCTGGGCCAGGATGCTCAATTCCCCTGCTGCGGATGTTTTCGCATTTTTTGAAAGCGGAAGCGGTCTCAAGATCTCACGGCTCGAGTGTCTGACGTATTCAGCCTCACTCGATCAGCGCGACCACGACATCGATGTCGCAGGTGTGATGGTACGTGTCTGCACTTTGCGAATCGGCCTACGGTCTCATCCTGCGAGCATATAGGAGAGTCTCCTCTCGTCCCTCCAGTTCTGTCCCCTTCAGCATCTCAAGATCCTGATGCAACACAGCACATCTCGACCCCCGGCCGAACTGGAGCGTAGAAAGCTTGATCGCACGTCTCGACGGCCGTCCTCCCCCACCGCGGCCTGGGTTGGACGAATGTCCGCTCAATTTCGCAGAACACTCGACGCAGGACTTTGACGTCAAGGATTACCTTCGCCGATTCACGGCAGCGATCCCCTCCCTGCAACATGCCGCTGTGGGAGTAGTCGGGCCCCGCGAGCGCTGGAGGAGGGCGGAGTTGTCCGAACGGGAGATCTCGTTTGAAGACAAGGTCGTCGGAAAGGACTAGCACAAGATCTGCTTTCGACGTGCATGGCGGCTCTTGCTTCGAACGCTATACTGTACGTCACTTTTGCTGCCAATGTGTTAGCCGACTGCTGTGAAGCTGCAGAAGGTACTTCAGCAATGTCTCCAACCGCTAATCCTCCCTCCTCGTCTCCCCTTCTGAACTTTCCTGCGCAGCAGGCTATACTCCGCCGCGAGCACAGTATTTGCGTTCACGCTAGCCGTCGACTCTCAACTTGCTGCGCTTTTCCTGGGCCAAGTTGGTCCGAGAACAATAGGACTTCCAATTCGTTGACTCCAGGGTGGACTTGTGGCTAAGACGATCACGTGGGTGCGTATAAGTAACCGGCGAACAGCAACTTGTCTTCCTCTTCCTCTACTCCTTGCGCCCACCCGCATCTTCCACCGTCTGTCCAGCCCTTCTTTTCTTGGTCCCTCCGACGCGAGGACGTACACTGCTAGAAGTACATCAATAGCCATTCCTCGGTGAGCACATACCCCCTTGTGCTGCTACCCGTGGCGAGGTCAATAGGCCTTGCGACCGCACTCGCGCTCAGGCTCAGCTTGTCACGCATACACATATACTGACTACAGTGTGGGTTGGATTTTCTCAGAACTATTCACCTCTCATCCTGCACTTAGCCACACGGAATGTCACTCCAACCCGTCCTGAACGACGATGTCCTGTTTCAAGTGCTAGAGGCTTCTTCCGTCAAGGGTGTGTGCGTTCTTATGCACACCTCTCGCTTCTTCTACAACGCCGGACCGAGGGTGCTTCTCCGCGATACCGTCCGAGTCGACACGGAGAAACGCCTCCGCCAACTCTTCGTTTTCCTGCGCGCAGAGCCTGAGAGGCGTTTCAAGCTGCTCCGCTCTCTCGACCTGCTCTTCCACACGCTGTCCAGACGTGCATCTCTCGAGCTTGCACAGGCACTTCTCCTTATGGTCAACCTCCGCTCGCTCGCTCTCGAGAATGCCGACTCGCTCTTGAGCTCGCATCGATCTCTTGTGACCGCGTTGCTGCGCTCGCCTCCCTTCGTTACCTCCGGTTGGACGGTGCCAGCGAACTGTCCATCAAGATGCTCAAGAACCTCCGATCAAGGCTTGTGCGCATCCACTTGACGTTCATCGGTAGCGCCGCTTTCTACCACGATTGGTGGCGGAACGAGTGGCCTGATCACAACCCTGCGGTCCTCCTGGCCCATTCGATGGATACGCTCAAGGAAATCAGCGGCTTCGCCTGGCAGATGCACGATCAGGAAGAACCCGATCTCAGCTTCGTTTTCCCTGAGATGCGCTGTCTTGCGCTCGAGTCCGCCTCACTCCCCCTCGCCGCGGTGCTCATGCACGCCTACCCGAACCTCACACACCTCTCATACGTGAGCGGAATGGGTGACCACTATAGTGTCGGGCAGAGCGAGGTCATCCGAGCCCGACATCACCTCAATGTTCGCGAGCAGAGCTCTGCTATCCGCACCTGGAATCGTTTGGAAACCTTCCAGGGGTCCCTGATGGATTTTTACGCCCTGGGTCTGACGTGCCTAGTCGACGACGTCTCGCTCGACGGCACCAAAATAGTCATCCCCGAGATGCTGAAGACAATGCTCGACTACACGCGTCCGCGGTCCCTCCAGTTCGATGGTTATCCCGACAGGGCCGACGTCTCCGCCGCCAACCTCTGCGACGCCGTAAGAGGAGAAGGGGGCTCACGGCTCGAATCTCTGATTTATGAGATAATGCCGGGGTCGGATGAGAATGACGTTGATGTGGCAGGGATTCTGGTAGGTGTCTGCCTTGTCGCATTCTGATCCAGACATCTGATCCGGCGAGGTTACAGGAAGGTTTGCTGTTGTCGCTTCGTCACTCGCCCCTCCAGACTATGAAGGTTGAGATCTCGACGAGGGTGTCTTTCCGCCCTGTGCCACCCGAAGATGGAGAGGTGGTAGCGCCGACACGCCGCCCGGCGGACGAGTTGGATGTCGAGGACTAGCTGCGCCGCTTCAGTCGCACGATCCCTTCCGTGCGAGACGCACTGGTGCATCTGTTTGGACCGGGAGATCGACTGAGGTTAGCGACGTTTAAGGATGGGGTCATATCAGTGGAAGAGACCCGCATCAGTCTGGCATGCCTGCGGGGGATGCCGCGGCTCTACTAGGACGCTGTCCGCTCTCTTGTAGGCAGTTTAGCTTGTCAGAAAGTCTAGCACGCCCGCTCTCGGTGTATCATACTTACCAGATCCAATGTCGACTCTGCTTGCCTTTTTGAATGGAATTTCGATTGGGAGTATGATGCCGAGTGCTACGTGTATTTAAGTCATCTGCAGTGGTTGTCGTGCTAATAGGCGGTGTGCACGTCGGTGGCTGGAGCGATCACGTGGGTGTGCATACACGGCTCGTATGAGCGCTTCCGCGTCGTCGCGTGTTCCCGTCCTCCTCTTCCTGGGCCTCCTTCGAGCCCCGTACCGGCGAAGAGAGGATTTCTCGAGTACGTGGTGTTTATATGAACTCTGGTGAGCAGATATTACCCGTAAAAGTAACCCGCGGTGCATTGGAAAGGACGTGTTCCGGCACCGCTACTCAGGCTGGGGCTCGGTGGATGGACCCTGGATGACCACTCGCTCATTGTCTTGCGGGTACCCTTAGATCTGCGTCGCAAATAAGATCAAGTTCGCGCTCGCGGAAATGGCATTGCAACCCGTTCTCAATTACGACGTCCTACTCGGAGTCCTCGAGGCAGCCTCAGAGCAGGACGTATGCCGCTTCATGCGCACCTCTCGTTTCTTCTACACTGCCGGACCCAAGCTGCTTCTCCGCGATACCGTTCGACTCGACTCAGAGAACCGTCTCCGGCAGTTTCTCGCTTTCCTTCACGTGCAACCCCACGAACGCTTCAAGCTGCTTCACTCACTCGACTTGTCCTTCTGCGACCTGTCCGAACTTGCTTCTCTGGAGCTTGCAAGGGCTCTGCCTCTCATGTCGAACCTCCGCTCGCTCACTCTCCACCACGGAGACTACGTCTTGGAATCCCATCCATCCCTCGTCATAGCCTTTGCCGCGCTCACCTCTCTCCGTGAGCTCCAGATGTCCTACATCCACGAGCTATCCGTTACGATGCTGAGAAACCTCCGGTCAAGGCTCGTACATGCCCATTTGGACTTCCTCGGCGACGATTGGGGTCTCTTCGACGACCTGCCCTACGAAGACTGGCCCCGTCACCACCCTGCGGTGCTCCTTTCCCAGTCGATGACCACTCTCCAAGCGATCAACAGCTACCGTTGGTGGATGCATGACGAGGAAAGACCTGACCCCATCCTCGTCTTCCCGGAGATGCGCCGGCTCCAGCTCGAATTCACCCAGTTGCCACTCACCATGGTCCTCATGAATGCCTACCCCAACCTGACGCACCTCTCGTACATGACAGAGGACGATGTGATGGGGCACCGGTATGCTGTTGAGCGGAGCGAGGAATACCAGGATCGGCATCTTCTCAACGTTCGCGAGCAGACCAACGCCAGGCGTACCTGGAAAGGGCTACAGGAATTTTGTGGCTCCCTTCTCGATCTGTACGTGCTGGGTCTGGTGTGCTCCATCGACGACATCAGGTTCTCCAACATTCGCGAATACGCCCCCGACATGCTGAAGACGATGCTCTGCTATGCTCGCCCCCGCACCCTCGAGTTTGATGGTTGGCCCGGGGAACTCAGCCTGCCTGCTGCTGACGTCTGCGGAGTGCTCGGAGGAGAAGCCGGCTCGCGGCTCGAGTCTCTGTCTTTCGAAGCCGGACTCGGCAAGAACGAGGATCACGTCGATGTTGCAGGAGTCATGGTACGTGTTCGCAATCTCCTGCCGGTTCCAGGCTTGACGTCTCGTCCTGCGCATATATAGGAGGGTCTGTTGTCGGCCCTTCAGCACTCGCCTCTTCAGCAGCTCAAGATCGCAGTCATGACCACGTCCGTCGACCCTCGTCCCAAAGAGAAGATATCTGTTTGGGAACGTCTCCGTCGTCGCGGTCCTCCCCCGCCGCGCCCAGGTGTAGACGAGTATCCATTGAACTTTGCGGAGCGCTCGGCAGATGACTTCAATATCGAGGATTACTTGCGTCGATTCGCTCAGGCAATCCCTTCCCTACGAGACGCGGTGGTGCGTGTGGTAGGACCCCGCGAGCGTTGGAGGATGGCGATGCTGAAGGATGGGGAAGTGACATCCGAGGAAGGTGTGATTAGGCGACTTTAGGAAGCGGTTTGGTCTCGTGTATGACAGGATAAGCTCGTGGACGATATGTTCCAAGTTGTACCCTACTCCAGCCCTCGCGAGTCGATGTCTGTACAGTACTGTACCCTGTAGCCGCTCTGTGCTCGGTTCGAAAGAGTTGTATGGCGGAGCACCTAGGACACAAGCACTGTCTAAGTACTGGATGATTTCCCATGCGATGGCCCACACGCTGTTGGTTCCGCTCAGCTTGAACGTACAGAGTCTTGACGAATTTATCGAACTCCGGAGGGTGGGGTTAGGGTTGCAGCTCTTCTGCACGCGCTGACCGGGCGCTTGGATAGAATCCGTCTTTGCTCGTGACCACGACGACCCGGATCGTCTCGACGACGAGCAACTGTCTGGACACGATGAGCGCAAGGGCTCCATTTGTTCCCCAGCGTCCCGCCTCTCGTGCTACCGAGTCCAAGTCTGATGCTGCTCAGCCCAAGTCTCCGCCTCCTGCATACGAGCCTTTCCGTCCTACCGGTCTCCTCGACCCTCCGCCTCCCGAACACCGTTCGCCGGAGGCCGCTGCCCAGGATCCTCCTTCGACGATCTCGAGCGGCTCAGACAACGCTGCCAGTCGCGGCTTTGCCGCCAAATTCAGGCCTTTGAATCTCTCCGGGCTCAGAAAGAAAACCGACGCTCAGGCTCCTCTCAACTCGGGATCTGCGAACGCTCGTCAGTCTGTCGACGGCTCAGGACCTCCTGCTCGCTCTCCGAAGCCGTTCTCTTCCGCTCAACCTGCTCGACTCGGTAACCCTTACTTTCAGAATCCCGGCTCGCTCTCGATGAACACCTTCAAAGCTCCCGCTGCTCCTGCCCAAACGTCTGGTCTAGCTGAGGATCTCAGCTCGAACAGAGCGCATATAGTCTCGTCTACAGAGGGCTCCCACTTTGGCACCTACTCTGACGCCCGCGACAAGGTCCCTCCTGGCCCTGGGGCTGATCAGTTTCGCTTCTCGCATGCTCTCGACGCTTCCTTTAGCAGTCAACGCTCTCGTACGGCCTCCCAGCCGTCTCTCGCTAGCATACACGAAGTCGCCGAAGAGGAAGAAGGGGATGCTCACACCCGCACTCTGGGACCTCCTGCAGCTGGCCTCTACGGCGACTATGCCGGTGGATATAGCGAGAGCTCAGCGTTTGTAGGCTCCGCCCAGGATGACGGACGCTTCCATCAAGGCCTCAGGAGGACAACCAAGCGGCCGGAACGTGCTGATGACGACGGCGAGGAGTATGCCTACGGCGCGGGTGCGAAGAGATACAAGGCAGCTGCAGATGAGGTGCGCATACATACCATTAGTCGCTTATAGCCGGACTATATGCGCGCAGGCGGAGTTCACGGCCCCGTACAATGGCCGCGCTACCCCCGCTCCTTACACGGCCTGTCCGTTCGACCGCGCCGTTACCTCAGCTCGTAACGACATTCAACCCGCGCCCCTCCCGCAGACACACGGAGAGCTATTATGCGGGGTCTCCAACGAAAAGGAAGGGCGGCAAGCGCTGTATCGACTGCTCGGGCAAGACCTCGACGTCTTCGTGGAGGCGCACGCGGACTCGTACGAAGAGTCCAGGAAGAAATGGGTCGAGTGTTCCGTAGAGGAGTGGACGAAGGGTGCGGATGGTACGTCTCTTCTCGCTACGAGATCGAGCAACGCGGGCGACGCTGTGTCGTTACAGACCTCGCCGACAGATTCGGCAAGCTGCTCGACTTGGTACGTCTGGTTTTCGCTCGACTCCAAACGACCAATTGACGAGGCTCGTCGTCGTCAGGTCAAAGACCACATGACGTGAGTGATATGCGCTCGTCCGAATTGCTCTGAAAGTGCAATTGCGTCGGCTTCAGGACCAAACTCACGCTCTATGCGAGTTTGCATACGAGCATCGCCGAGCACAAGGAAGTGCTCATGGGCAGGGAGCAGACCCTGGGTGAAGCTAGAGAGAGCCTTGTCAGAGAAGGCGGCGCTGTTGTTGGCGGCTCGTTGCTCGGTGCTGGGGGCGAACAGTCAAAGTAGAGACGACCAGGAGTGTGTCGGTTTCGGACAGTCTTTCATGCCGTGATGTCGCCACAAAGATTGTGCAATATGTTTCCTGCAGTGCCACCTCCGATCCTTACTCGCGTCGCCCATGGTATACAAATGCGGTATGCGTCATGAATGCTCGTTTGCCTCGCGACATCAAGCGTCCTTTGCTTGCAGCTCCTTCACGATATCTACAGCCCGCCTGAACTTTACCTTGTCCTCCTCTGTCGGCTTCACCGAGCTCTCACCGTGTCCGCATCCCTGCGGTCCGCCGTTCTGCCACATCAGATCCTCGGAGCCGAATGCGATGCTCGTGTCCATGCCGTAGATGTCCTCGCTCCCAGGCGGTGACTCGGTTGGGATTGTCTTGAGGATGTCCTTGAGCTCGTTCACAAGCGCGGCGGTATGGGCGTCGGCCGCTGAGATGGATTTCGGCACCGCGTCCTGCAGGGAGGGCGTGCCCTTGGGGCGCACCGCGCTGGTGATGTTGATCAGATTCTGGGTAGGGATGCCCGTGACGGTGATGATGGCTTCCGGAGTGGGAGGCGCGAAGCCGCCGGTGATGCCTGGAGGGATGCGAGTCAGCAAGGTCGTTATCGCGGAGGCCGCCACCGATGTGAGACGCATACTGACCGTGCTGGAGACGGAGCGAGAACTCTGGGATCGACATGGGCGCAGGTATGGCTTTGTGATAGACGCGACGCGGAGAGGCGGGGGAGTGCAGTGATGAACTGAGACGGGCAGATGGAGGGAGGAGGAGAGAGGGAGTGAGTGCGATCAAAGGACGATTGCGACCCTATAAAGACGACCGAGACGCGGTACCGGTGGCGCGACTGTCACTCGCTGCGCCGGAGGACCGTGACGTCACGCGGGACGCTCGACGCGGATTGTCCGGGCGGACCGGAGAGCCGAGGGGAGTCGCGAACGCTCAGCAGACGACGCAGTCCTCCTTGAAGCTCAGGTTGTACATCGTCTTGTCCACCGTCTTCTCGATCTTCTTCCAGTCCGACCGCCGCTGGATGAACTCGTAGATGTCCTGCAAGTAGTATCGGCATCAGGCGTCGGCAGCGAGGCAATCGGAAGAACTGCGCACCTCAGGTCGATACGCGCCGCCGTATCGCGTCACGTCTCGCACAATTTGCGCAAGGTCCTTCGCGTCTTCCACCACGTAGACGTGCCCAAGCATCTTCAGGTACGCAAATTCGGACGCGATGCTCGCCACGCGTAGCGACGAGATGAACGCGTGGTACGCGTTCAGGTCTGCAATCACCTGGAATCCGCCGTTCAGCGAGATGATCTGCCGCTTCAGATGCTTCTGCAGGATACTGACTAGGGGTCAGCGTGTATTGCTCAGATAGGCGGCAGAGGCACATACGCGATCAAGCGAATGCCGACCTCCTGGTAAAAGACCTCCAGGACCTCCTTGCTCGTGCTCCCTTTGAGCAGCTGACAGTGCATCTGCAAGCACTTTATCGCTTCGCGACATCCCTCCGTCGGTCCGAGCTCTAGCGGACTGTCTTCTGGCGGATAGTATTCGCGCGGCTTCGTCAGCGTCTGAATGATGTGCTCGACCTGCACGGCTTTCTCAATATGCTGCCGGGGACCACGGAGACAGACAGACCCACTTGATTCATGAGCGCGTCAGTGGCCGCATTCAGTCCTCCAGCGACGCAGTCGTCCAGTACGTCCTCAAAGTGCTTTTTCTCGCGCACTACGGTGTTCAGGAAGTCGTGTCGATCGATATGAGGCGCCTGGAAACGAGCGCGGTTAGCTGAGGCGCGACGTACTTGGGGAGAACACTCACGAGCTCCTTGTCGAAGTAGACCTGGATCATGGACTGCATCGTGTCGCCGATATGAACCAGCTCGAAGAACTGCAGCAAGGGAGCGACGCTCTTCGTCTCCTCGTGCTCTGCGGGTTTGTAGGCCTTCATCTGTTGGATCGCGCTACAAGAGCTCAGCACACTGCGCATGCATAATCGAGGTTCGGCTTACGTCTCGAAGCCGGGCTTGATATGACGTTCTCCGAGAGCTTGCAACAGGAGCACGAAGATTTCTTCGATAGTGTCGCGGACGCGATGTCCGTACGCGCCCGGATAACCTGAGAATGTCTCAGCACGCTTCATCGACTCACGGTCGGCGTGGATGAGCTCCAAGGCAATGTCCAACGACAGAAGGAGGTCAAGGTTGTCAAAAGCTGGCGGATTTGGATTCGGGGTCGAGATTCGAGTGGAATCGATCGATGTCGCCGCTGTGGTTGGCGATCCTTGAGTGACAGAGATGGCCAATGAAGCTGGCAACCGTGATCAATGCCTGAGCTGATGAGAGCGCGAGTGAGCATACTCACACCGAGCGGTCGTCGAGCTCTCAACCTCGCTCTTTTGGTTCAGCGCCTCAGGACCGGCCTCCTCCTCCTCGTCCGCGCCAATGTCAAAGAGCGTTGCTTCTCCGCCTTTCTCGAAATCGCGCACGTAGCCATCCTTGGCGCCCGCGTTCCACGACGGCATGCGCCCGAACGCGAAGGGACCTTGACCACCACCCGGCGTGCTGCCTCCACTTGCAGTTGCACCCCAGCGCTGTGGGTTGAGCATCGCGATGCCCTGCACGGCGGCGCTGCTGCCAGTGGTGATGGCCGCGCCGACGGCTTTGCCGACCGTCCGCGGGACGATGGTGACGGGGAGGAGGAGGACGTCAGTGAAAGAGGCGAGCACGGTGCGCTTGACTTGCGCCGGGTTGTGGGAGCCGAGGAAACGCGCCGTCTCGGCGTTGGGCGTGGCGGTCGCAGCAACTTTGTGTTCGGAGAGCTAGGGAGCGTGAGCGTCTCAACATGAAGGTGGCAATGCGGTGGACAGACCTGCTTCTCCCAAGAACGGCAGGTCATCTCGAAGCTTTGCTTGACGAATTCCACCTCTTCGTCGAGATACTCGTCCATGTTCGGCTCGAACATGCGATAGCTGTGCATGGTCAATACGTGACGCCGCAGTGCGTACGCAAGGGACCTACACGACATCTTCGGCCTTGGTCTTCGGGAAGCTGGGGTCCTTGGCGGATGCGACTTTGACGATGACGTCGACCATGCGCCAGGCTTCCTTGAAGCTCGCGGCGGTCGCTTTGAGGAAGATTTCATTCGAAATTTCTCGCGCGCGCGTGAGCAACGAGGTGATGTATTCGCCTACCTGTTCAGCTTCAGCGGGATCTGGGACGAGTGAGCGCGTAGCTGGCACTCACGATCTCGTTCGCGAGACGGTCGGCGAAGGAGATCAGCACGTCCGCGTCTGGAGGGAAGACGCGAACGGCTCGTGACCCGTGCTCTTCCAAGGCGGCGAGGATGTCGGCCATGAACTCGTCCATGGCTGTAAAGTCCAGCTCGGAGTCGTTCCTGTACCAGAGTCAAACAAGGACGGCGAGGTAGAAAGGATATACGCACGTGAAGTTGTCGAGCGGTTTCCACTTGCTCTGCTGGTAGAAGATCTCGAGCTTCTCCGCCCAGACCTTGCCGAGCTCCCAATCTGCGCCCGGCCCCTCCCATACCTCCCAGCTCGCCTCGGCGGCCTCGCGCATGCTCGGCTCGTCGTTCTTGCCGTCGGCGACATCGAAAGCGGTGAGCAAGCTGTCCTCGAAGCGATCGATGGCCGCTCGGAGGGCGGAGGCGAGGGCGTCCCAGTTGCAGAGGGGCTTGACGTCGGGGGAGAGAAAGCGGGAGAGCAAGCGCAAAGTGTGGGCTTGGCTGCGGAGGGGAGGGGCAGGCGAGGGGAAGAGGTTCGAGAGGACGGCGTGAGGAGGTGCAGAGAGAGCAGCGGTGAGAGGCTTGAGAAGAGCGTGTGCACGGATGTAGAGAGCGCGGAACGTCTTGGATTGTCCGTTGACGAAGGCGGGGGTACGGGGCGTGGAGAGACTGAACGGACCGCTGCCTGCGCCGACGAAGTCGCCCATCTCGTCGGCATTCGCACCGACGGAGGCAAAGTCGCCAAAGTCGTCGTCTAGGCTCTCTGTGGCAGCGAGGGTGGGCGGGGCGTGACCGCGGTCGAGGGCGTTCTGGACCTTGAGCTTTTCTTCGAGGGCGTCGAGGACGTCGCCGAGCTTGTGTGCGTGAACGCCAAAGGCGTTCCAGCGGGCCTCCCAGACGCGCTCGTCCCGGGCGAGGGTGGCGAGGGCGCGAGAGCAGCGGGCATAGGCGGGGATGTCGGGGACGGGGAGGACGGTGAGGATGAGGATGTGGACGTCGACGGGGAGACGGCCTATGACCTGGAAGGGTGCGGGGGCATGGGTGCGGGCTAGGGAGGGAGCGGGGGGCTTGTGGGAGGAGAAGCGGTTGGAAGCGGGGTGTGCGTTGGCGTTGGCGGTGTAGAGACGGACGGGCTCGAGAGTGGCAAACTTGTCCATGAGCTATCTGACGGCGTTCGACGGACGCGACGAGAGTGAACTCAAGGTGAGAGCGACATGGAGGCAGCGGACTGAGCGGTGGTGGTGGTCCGCAGTCAAGGTGAGCGCGGCTGCGAGGGCGGAAACGACGTCTGATGTTACAAAGAGCACAGCGTGTATTACATTCGTGTCTATTCGATCGTACGAGTATCGTTCCAAAACATTATATAGCGTCGCAAGATGAGCTGGGGCGGGATGAGCAGCGGGGGAGAGGAGGGCGTACGTGTGGCGGGATCAACAGCAGAGGCAGGGGATGGGGATGATGTAGCAGATGCTGCCGTTCTGAACGCACCGCTCAGTCTCGACACCGGTGCACGCGGTCATCACTACGACGTACTGGGCACGGAATGCATCCTCCACGGATGCGCTCAGCACGTCCGTCTTTCTCGCCAGCTTGAGCTGCATCCGTCGACATCGCACGGATGGCCGACGGCTGCGACTGCACGGGCAGCGGGCGGCTCGCGGAGTCGGCGTGCGCGAGGTGGGCGGCGGGCGGGTAGGAGACGGCGTCGGTAGGAGACATCGTCGTCGTCGTCGTCGTCGTCGTCGTTGTCGTCGTCGTCGTCGTCGTCGTTGTCGTCGTCGTCGTCGTTGTCGTTGTCGTTGTCTTGGTCGTGGTCGTGGTGGGAGGCTGGAGGAGCGGGGACATCGCTCTCGTATGACGTAGTCCCCGTCCTTTTGCTCCATCGACATAACCGGCCTAACATATCCCACACCAACGGCCCAATGGTCTAGAGGTAAGATACTTGCTTTGGGCACTCAGCTCCGATTGCAAGGGATCCCGGGTTCGAATCCCGGTTGGGCCCTTTTTACCACTTTTGAGCCTCAGTGCCCTCGGCAGCACTCCATTGCCCATTGTCCAAAGGGCGACATGATACGGCAAGACTGGCTGTAACTACAACTGTTCTGCCTAGTGATTACAGTGTTTGACCGGTCCTCGGGACGCTCAATTCGGAAATCACCTTAGCTCGCTCTTTCTCATTCTCCGTGCTTATTGAAAGAGACTGATACCTGTAGTCCCAGCCGTAAGCTATGGTTTGACCGGCAATAAGCCTTAGAATGAATGAATGTGAGGGCTGTAATGTCTGTAGCCCGTAATTTCAACTTTCCCGGTCCTCACACGACGGGCATAGCTAGATACGTGACCCCCGAACATTCTCGGAAAAGCCTGGGCGTATGGAAACCTTTTCACAAGCCTTTTCATGTGTTGCTCCGCTGCGGGTAAAAGTTGCAGAAAAGGCTTTCAGAGAAAACCTTTTCGGCCACTTTTACGAGGATATCCCGGAGTCCGGAAAAGTATCCCACCCCGCCGGCCTTTTCAGTGACTTTTCCGGGGCCGTGAATATCACAAAGCCTGTTGTGTCAGTCGGACATGTCACATATCACGCTGTAGTAAGGTAGGCCTCGCACAGAATCGACTACCTGAGTCACGCGTGACAGATCACGTGCACTTCGGGTTATCAGGAGATTACTACAGATGGGTATCTACATTGACATTAGAAGGGTTGTACGAAGCTGCAGTGCTTGGGATATATGTACAATATGTCTAGACCATGATTAAGAGGTGTGCAATCATATAAAGGGAAGTGGCAAATAGTGGGAGAGATTTCATTGGACTCGGTTGTCGAGCTCCTCGAGAATGTTATGTGGAAGTGTGCGGTGACCAGAGTACTTCTTGCATGCCCACGCGGCTTGTGTGCCTGAGAGCCCCTTGCGATAAGCATCCATGAACCGTTGTGTGCGGTTGCAGAACCTGAGATGGTCATTAGTTTCACTTATGCGACACTCCTTGAGCAGAGACTCAAGAGAGGCTCGACACTCACCTTCGCATCTTGATAATATCGACAGAATCCAGGGCTGCAAGAACGTTCCGCTCCAGATCTGCCTCGAGTGATGAAGGCGGAAACTGCCGGTACGTCCGCTTTGCGACGCACCAGCACTGCTCGATCGGGTTCAACTCGCAATGGAATTTAGGCAGAAAGATAACCTCAAATCTGCGTGCTCGACAATGGGCTTCTGCCAAACTCTCTGCCTCTCGGAAGTCTGGCTCCTCATACAGCCACCGCCGACAGCAACAGCGTGTGGCTCCAGGGGTGCAGTGGAACCTCGGGCACTCAGCCCGGAGGTTCGAGACACCAGTGTAGCCACGCTCTTCAAGGATCTGCACCATACCCTTGAAGCTGCCAGCCTTTGGATGACCCTCCGGGAAGTAGAGTGACTGAGGTTGGCCGTTGGGAAGCTTTGCATCACCCATGCGAACCTTCTCCTTGAGCACCTTCCCATCCGGTTTGTAGACCAGCTTCCCGTCTGCTCCACACACATTCCTATCCACTCCGAATATGGGATTGCCATCACGTGTGGGGCCCTTTGACATCAGCCGCGCTGACAAGGTGTCATCTGCCCGCTTCGTGTGTGTAGTGGCATTGTCGAGGACAAAGACAATGCGGTACTCAGGGTAGTCCGCTATGCAAATATCCATGGCCGCAGTGAGCTGGGCCAGGACATCAGGGTTGGTGAAGTAGCCATCGCGGTTCTTTCCTGACCGGAACACCACGCGAGCAGACTTTGTTCCATCCTTCGAGCGGAGCCATCCAGTCGGAAGCTGCGGGCTCATCAGGTCCGCAATCATGAGTGAGACACCTTCTCCCTTCTTGCGTGGAACAGGTGTCTCACCCTGCGGGACCCAGCGGACCTCACGTCGATCATGAGCGTAGAAGATGGATTCATCGTGGAAGAGGTAGAGGGTCAGACGGTTGACAGGGCCAAACGCACGGGGGACTGGAATGGGATTTCCGTGCTCAGAGTCAAACTGGGGTGCATCGACGTCATACATTGCCATTTTAGGAAGGAAGGTTTCCTGGCGATAGTGGACGACATCTTCACGTTGATGGCCATCGACAAACTGACCTGACGGCGTCCGTTTCCAGCGATATCCAAGCTCGTTCATCCAGCGCTGTGCAGTCGAGAGCCCGACCGTGCGCTTCAAGCCGAACTCATCCTGCACCTCGGGTTTTGCAAGATATTCGACGATGTCGAGCGCACGCACGTACTTCCCAATCTGCTCGAGATGTTCGACAATGGCGCGACATAGGTCATCATTCTGTGCATGAAGTGCATGCTTGGAATTGATGCCCCGAGCCTCAAAGGGAAGCGCGTGTCGGTCGATTATGAAAGCGCATGCCCACGCGTGCAATGTCTTCGCCAAACTAGGACCTCCCTCGTACGTGAATGCAGCCTGTTCGGAAGCCTTGATCCAGCTGACACGGCGGCTCTCGTCTGGGCAAGTATAGAGCCACAGCACTGTCCGGACCTGGTCCATGCGTAGGTAGAGCCTATCATCTCCCTTATTGAAGGGAAGATGGCCCAGTTTGCCATTGTGACGACGTGGTTGGAGGAGCTCCCTGATGTTGGTGTGTGCAGCGACAGCTTCTTCCACAGAAGGCGGTCGCCCACGGAAGTGTGCGCCCAGGGCATGGGCATCTGCTGACACAGGATCCGATGCCAATGTTGCGGTCACATCCCCAGCGAGCAACTCAGCGGCGGTGTCCTCGGATCCGTCACTGGCACCCTGCTCCCGTGCTCTCGGTGAGCTTCCGAGTCCAGATGCAAATCCGGCAGCCTGCCCTGGCCGCTCAGCTTCAGCATAGACCGGGGATTGGGAGGAGCATCCTCCCGAACTTGAGCTCCATGTCGATTGACTGATCTCCGACAGGGTCTGTGTTCGGCGCGCCATGACCTCTCGAGAATCCAGCCGCGGCAGCCCAGGAACGGACGCCGGGATGTTGCTAGTATTGCTGTCAGCAGAGGCTCGGGCCGGACCAGCGGTCAAGATGGGTGGACACTTTCCCTACTTGGTGAGTACTTCTCTCCACTCGGGAAATCATATATACCTACGTTCTCCTTCTCGGAACAGGCTGCATGTCTTGCTGGCATGGCCGCGCCTGCGCCGCTGTCACTGGCAACGGGAGTCGGGGCCGGGAATGCGAATCGGAAGCGCTTTTGTGCCCGTTCACCGAAGTTCTTGATACTCTGGTACACATGGCTCTTCCTCTTCCCCATCCTGCTGCGGCCAGATGTGTTCGGCCTGCTTCAGAGACTTCCCCGCGCAACTGCTGGCCACTGTCCCCACTCCGAGCAGCAGGCGCTAAGCACTAATTCACATAAATCAATATTATAATCATTAGGCGCCTTCGCAAGTCTTGCTTGTCAGGCATGTATATCGATCTCATTCTACTCTAGAAACAATCGGGCTCGAGGAAGTCCTCGAGAATGTCGTTCTCTTTGACTTCCTCGTGGCGGTTTTGAAGGAGCCTGCGGACATTGATACATTGAATGGCAGACCGGACGCCCGCCAGAATCGCCTTGGCATGACGCTTTTAGGTCATGTGACGTAGTCGAATCTGTGCGAGGCCTACCTTATACTTGATATAGGCAAACACAATCTTATCATGTTTTGATCTAATCTAATCACAGCCCTCATTATTACCATTTGCAAAGTAGTTGTCATGTGACTGATATGGCTTTGTCTGTGGCATCACTCCTCGATAAATCTGTAGCTTAGTACAAAGTCCCTCAAAAATCTTGATTTCTCTTGTAATCAGTTCAGTAAATCTTTTATTATTTTTATGAGAAAAGAATTATTTATGAGCTCTGTGAGCTGCAACAATTTTTTGATATCTGGAATGCAGCCTGGAAAGCCAATGTGTCACATGACAACTTTTATGCAAACAGTAATAATCTTCTCTGCTTTGTCCTTATCCTCATCAGGAAAAAGCATTTTCTACAGAGAGTTTGTGGATGGCTATGCAGTCTCCGTAGTCTGTGTAGCCAGCACAGAAGATATGTAGTCCTGGGTGGCCCATGTAAGTCCTGCACATTTTTGAGAGCACAAATGCATCTTTTTTGAGTACAATGGAGCCTCTGCGTGCATTAGAACGATGCATGCAGTTTGAGAGAGTGAGTGGAACGTCCACACTTGTCTCGAGCACGGACGAGCTGGTCTAGACACCCGCCCCCGCTGTCGGAATTATAAGAATGGCCTTATCGGATGGCATCGGAGACGAGCGCTAATGCTCAAGGTTGACATTGAGATCTCAACCTAACTCGCCACATCAACGTTTTGTCTCCCTATATACTCTGCTCTCATCGACACCTCTCTATCGACACCCTCATCCTTGGCTCCTGCTTTAATCTGTGAGTACTGCTGTATTGTTGCTATTCCATATTCTTGGTCTCTCCTTGCACTCCTCAGTTGCGCTCATTGCCCTCACCATTCAATCTCTTGCACCCCTCTCAGCTGGCCTTCCTTTTATCTCGCCCTCGATTTTCCTCTTGTCTGTCTCGCTCTAGCTCTCGCTCTCATCACCCTCGCCCTCGCTCTTGTCATATCCTCGTCATATCACCCTCGTCCTTGTCGTATCGCCATTGCCCTCGTTGTGTTGCCCTTGCCCTCGTTGTGTTGCCCCCATCTTGTTGCCCTCGCCATTGCCCTTGCTCTCATCATGTCACCCTTGCTCTCCTCGCTTGTCATGTCACCCTTGCCTTCACTCTTGTCGTATCGCTCTTGCCCTTGTCACGTCGCTCTCGTCCACACTGTATTGCCCTCGTTGTATTGCCCTCGTTGTCCTCACCCTCGTCTTCGTTGCTCTCGCCCTCGTCCTCCTCGCTCTCGCCCTCGTCTTTGTCACTCTCGCCCTCGTCTTTGTCACTCTCGCCCTCGTCTTCCTCGCTCTCGCCCTCGTCCTCCTCGCTCTCGTGCCCACGCTTGTCGCTCTCGCTCTCGTGCCCACGCTTGTCGCTCTCGCTCTCGCTCTCACTCTCGTTGCCTGTCGCCCTCATCCTCTTTGCCCTCACCCTTGTCCTCTTTGCCCTCACCCTTGTCCTCTTTGCCCTTGCCCTCGTCCTCTTTGCCCTCGCTCTCGTTCTCTTTGCTCTCCTTGCTCTCGTTCTCGCCCTCCTTGCTCTCGTTCTCGCCCTCCTCACTCTCGCTCTTGCCCTCGTTCTCGTCACCTCTGCCCTTGCCTCCGTCCTCATCATCCTCGTTCTCACCCTCGCCCTCATCTACCTCACTCTCCCTCTCGCTTATGCTCTCACTTCTCTTGTGCCTCACCCGCTTTCCTGTTTCCCCTCGTCATTCTCACTTGTAACGCTAGTTGCCCTTGCTCTTGCTCTTGTTGTCACCCTGACCCTTGCACTGGCACTTGTTACTCTTAGTTGTCACTGCTCAGCGCTCATGTTTGACTTGTATTTGTTACGTGTAGTAGTAGCTAGTCTGAAGTGGCCAATATATCTGTTTGCTTGATCATTGTGAGTGGGAGTAGTGTATCTGTATCAACATGGCATTATGAGTGCTACAGCAGGGCTACACAGTGGTTACGAGAGTTACGTAGCTGGGGCTGAGGGCTACCGTAGGCACGGTAAAGGAGGGGTTGACTACCATCCCATCCTAATTTTGCCCCACAAGTGTTGCTATACTGCTCTACTGGAGAGAGAACCCATGACTAACCTTGAGTGCGAACTCCAAAGAGCCCTTACAGAGAGTGAGGGAAGGGACAAGTCATGGAAATTGGCAATGATCACAATGCAGGCAGCTACCATGCTGTAGGGTGTGTATGCTTCAGGCACAGGAGGCAAGGTGAGGGCAAAAGAACGCAAGCTGCTCGGGGACAGGTTGCCGAGACTTCTAAATGCTGACGAGTTCATGTCACAAGTGACCAAGTTCACAGCATCACAAGCGAGATGACAGGAGGAGCTGAATAGTCGGAAAGCAGAAAGGAAGAAGTACAATAAGGAAATGGATGAGTGGAAGAAGGGCGAGAATAGCCAGAAGGACCAGGTGATGGCACAGAGGAAGCAGTATCACGATGAATTAGCAGCTTGGGAGAAGAAGTGGACACTAGCCAAGAAAGAGCTCAGGAGGGCCAGATGGAGCAAGCCAAAGCTAGGAAAGCTTGAAGCTGTGTTGCTGAAGCTGAAGCTGGCTGGGTGGAGCACAGAGGAGGACGAGGCCCAGCCTCAGGAAAAAAACGGATGGCTATTTTGAGTGATGTAGCCTACGTAGGAGCTGTAGTGCTGTACTCTGGTGAAGCCATGGTAGGGCAAATGGGGGATGGGAAGACAAGGTCTGACATGGAGGATGACTCGGAGGTGTTAGGGACATGTCATATCTCATGCCACCAGAGGGCATGACCTCAACCCAGAACTCCCACAGAAGTTCTGGACCGGATCTTCACTTCTGCGCTGATCCTGCACCACTGAGAACCTGACCATCAGATCATCGTCAAGACCGATGTGTTTGACTACTCTATCACTGTGTTAAATCCTGAATGCCGGTCAGCTGTTAGGTTGTTAGGTACCGTGCGGGGGTAAGACCGGAGTCCCGGAGGCCG
>MU277761.1:0-97050 GCA_022385805.1 Pilatotrama ljubarskyi | reverse complement strand
CCAATGTTTTGGTCCAAAACATCGTGAAAACATTGAAATAACTGAAATAAGAGTTTCGGCATGATTTGGGGCGGAACTTGGGGAAAACATGAGTAAATCATTTTGAATGTTTGCTTGATGTTCGTACTATGGTACACGCCGAAACACGATGAAGACATTGAATATGTCCTTACAATGACATCTCAATGTTCCGGAGAAGGAACATCCAGGAGACAATCGACATGTTTTCAAGGTGTATCACCGCTAACCATGCTCTAAACATTGTGAAACCATTGTGAACGTCCCGGATGTTTTCAGCATGTTTCGATGCGAGACATTTTGTATGCTTTCACAATGTCTATCCATTGTCCTCAGCCCAAACATTCTGATACCTTTTAGTATGCATTCACGTTGGTTTCTGCATGACCTGCGTTCGAAACATTGGGCTAACGTTCATGTAGGTTTTCGAATGGTTCCGACCGGACCATGGGAAGAATTATCGAATACCATTTCGAATGTCCAACCAATGTTTTCTCAATGTCCCGAGCATGGACATCTTAGTCAGATTGTTTCAGTTTTCCCGATGTTACTCGCATGTTTGGACCCCAAACATTGGGTTCTGCCCGCTGTGATAGAAGCCACGGCTGGGCTGGCGTCTAGAGCGCGGGAAGTTGAGACGGGCGTTCCGGGTCCGTCGCGTGTGCTCCTCCCCTCTTTCCATTCCTCTCTCATCATCGCTTTCTCCCATCTCCTCCTCCCTGTACATTCACCCCCCTCCGTCGCCCCGCGCGTCCCCGCGTGCGGCCTCTGCCCCTCACGATGCCGTCCGCGATGGCGGGCTCCAGCTCGTCCGTCCTCAAGGGCCAATGGCGTCCAACCAAGATCATGAACATGCGCGACCTCTCCAGAGACGATGACTTTCTCAGCCACCTCCTCGTCGAGAAGCTCGGCACAGGCGACGTACCCCTCGTCGTCCACAAGATGGACCCCAACAGGAGGCTCCCAAAGACAGACGCGGACCAGCTCCTACAGATCGTCAGACGCGTGAGTGCTGACGCTCTCCCTCCTTGTCGCGTACTGTGCCTCTGACGCTCTCACTGCGCATCGCTCGTCCTCTCTCGCACCGTGTACTCCCACTCGGCAGTTGGTCGCTACGAAAGGCCCTCCACAGACTGCCATACGCCAGGCTGTCGACGATCTCCTATCGTGCGTCCCACCCCCTCTCAATCCCCTCTTCTCGACCGCTCAACGTGCTCCCAGCCTGACCGCCGTTCGGTATTACATCCGATCTTACACCCAGAAACAAATCAACGCCTTCGCCACGTATGTCTCACTTGTCCTCGCTCGCTTACGCGCCCCTGCTCATTTGCCCCCCAGCCATGCCTCGCGCTACTTCGAGCTTTACCTTCCCTCTGGCTCAATAGAGATCGCGCACACTTCCCGCTACTCGCACCATACCGGAAAGTCCGAGCTGTGTATCCTAGCCACCCGCCCTCTCACGCCCGGCACCGTCATTTCCGAGCTCAAAGGTTCTATGGCTGACCTCACCGAGGAGGAAGACAAGGAGCTCAAAGGCACCGATGCTGGTCACGCAGACGGGACAGGTATCCGCCGCGATTTTAGCGTCATCCATTCCAAGCAGCTCAAGAAGAACCATCTATTCTTGGGCCCCGCCCGCTTTGTCAATGTGCGTGCTTCTGCTCGCGTCGCCACCGACGCCCACTGCCCGTGCTCATCTCCCAAATCTTTTTGCACAGCACGACTGCGACCACAACGTTGAACTCTTCAGAGAAGGACGGTACATCACGTTCCGAGTCATCAAGCACATCGGAGTTGGCGAAGAAGTCACCGCGCACTATGGCGACGGCTACTGTGAGTGCTTCCTGCGCGCGCTTCCATCACATTCTTTTCGTCTAACGCTGTCTCGCCGCTGCTCGCAGTCGGCCGCAATAACCGCCACTGTCTATGTGAGACATGCGAGCGAAACGGGCGCGGTGGCTACGCACCGCACAATGACGATGAAGTATCGGATTCCGGTTCCTCCCCTGGCGGCGCTGACTCGGATAATGGCGAGTCAGATTGGTCCACAGATCGCGAGGACGCCGCTCAGCAGGCGGCCGTCAACGTCAACGAGCGCCGTACGCGTCGCGGCGTATATGCGGTTCTCCCCGAGGAGGAGCAGGACGATGGAGACGGCACGGACGCAGAGTTGGAGGTGGAGGCGGAGCCTGATTCCGACCTGACCTCCCTCCCGCTCTCGAGCTCGTCTGGTGCCGTAGGCCCTTCGAAGCTCACAGGGCTTCTGACCCCGGACACCGAAACCTTACCGGCGGATAGTCGCCCAGCCTCCGCCGCTTCAACACCACGGAAGGCAACGCCGGTGACCGAGTTCGTGATCTCCACCCGAGCTCAGAAGGCGCGTGCGGCGTCAGAGCTGGAAAGCATCAGCGAGAAGGGCAAAGGCAAGGGCTCTGAGGCGTCGCGCTCTGCGTCGGCGGTCCGACAGCTCGAGACGCCACCTCTTACTTCCGACAACGGATCGGTGGCGGAAGGGCAGAGTCGCCGTTCGTCTTCTCGTCTGCGCACGCGTGGCGATGCTGCGTCTTCTGCCTCTCGCCTCAGTACCCCTATGCATGACAACAAGGGCGTGCCATCGGCGCCCAGTTCGACTGCAGACGTGGCGGACCTCAAAGGCAAGGGGCGGGAGGATCCTGAAATGGAGGGGCGCTCGCTGAGGAGACGCGCGTTCGTGCCTGCGGCGGGCGAGATTCAGAGTGCATCCGTGAAGAAGCCTGGGGATGGTCCGCGCGGAGTGGACGGGAGGCCTCTGCCTACTTGCGTCACCTGCAAGAACGTTCTCCCTGTGATCTCTGTCGACCACCAAGTCGTCTGGGGTTTGGCCTTAGGACGCACCGGCAAGAGAGGACGCCCTCGAAAGAATGCGAACATAGAATGTCCGAGGTATGTGTGGCAATATAATCGAACTTGACGCTGCTTACCGACGGTGCCTTCCAGGTGTATGCGTCACTTTGCGATCTACGCTGTCAAATGGCCCAGCCGTCTTCCCACCGATGGTACCCCTGCGTTCCTCCCTACCCCTCGAGAAAACCGGAGCATCACTCCAGCCCACGCTTCATCGGCGCGGGTGTCGCATGCCGCGCTCGCCACCCTCAACCACAAGCTCTCGCACGCAGTCTCTGGGTCTCGGTCCGCCTCTGCCTCCGTTTCGCACAACCCGTACAAGCGTCAACGCACGGCCGATGAAGACGACGAGGCGCCGTCCCCGAAGCGGCAGAAGCTCCCGAGTGGCAAGAAACGCGGACGTCCGCCGAAGAATAAGGTGGGCATGTCGTCGAGGGCGAAGGAGCTCCTCGGCATGAACGAACGGCGAAGCGAACGTACGAGGAGGCCGAGCCTCAAGCTCCGTGAGAGCGAGCCGCCTCCCAAGACGAAGTCTGCCCCAACCTCTGTCAACGCTCCTGTCTCTTCTTCTTCCACATCATCTACTTCGACCGCATCCTCTTCGACCACGGATTCTTCCCTCTCTACGTCACGAAGCGAAGGCGAAGACAAGACTGTGCTGAGCGAAATGAACGGACCTTGTGCTCCGACGACTCCTGTTGCTGTCAAGAAAGAGGCGATCAAGATCATGACGCCCAAGTCCTTAGCTGTTGCGGCCCAGCCGCGCGAGGCGAATGGTCGGTTTGGCAAAAAAGAGTCCACTAACGGCCGCTACATGAGGAAGAACTTCCACTTCACTGCGGGTGGCCGCCGGCTTGCCCGAGGCAGGAGGCCAAAGCAGGAGCCCAAGGCGCCAGTGACTGAAGTGAAGAGGGAATCCGACGGGAGCTCTGTTGCGCAGGACGCGGAGGCACCCTGTGGTGGTGTTGCCAGTCCGTCGACGTCACAGAAGCGGTCTCTTGACGATCTGGAGGCCGCGGACGAAGAGGACAGAGCCAAGCGGCCGAAGCTGGTGGAGGAGGAGGACTACGTGCAGGTGAAGGTCGAGGGCGAGGAAGGGGACCTGTCAGCGGCCTCGAACGAGGACACTTCGCAGGACGAGGAAGAGCAGCTTTTTCTACGCCCGCGCTTGACGGCCACTAAAAATGGTGGCGGCCTCCTATCTCGCCCCAACCCGCTCACCTTCGCACGCCGTAAGTGGACTTCGGTTCCTCCCGAAGATCCCCCAGAGAATCCGAACGCGACCAGCTCGTGTGGACCCCAGTCGACAGACGATGACGCTGATCTGCCGGTGACGCCTCAGGATGATGTAGAACATCCTGTTGTCGCCGTGGACGAGGCCGAACTCGACGACGACTATGACGACTACGATGACTACGAAGACGACCAGTCGGACGGCTCTCCCGAGCCAGTGACCTTCCGGCCAGCGTTCGGGATGGGTATCGGTATCGGTATCGGTATGAAATCGAGCTTCGCGGGGCCGATGTCATTCAAACCTAGTCCGTTCAACCTTGCCCGTCGTCGCTGGGGTCCCAGCACAAGCGTTGCCGTCGCGCCTGCAACGGATGAGGCTGAGCGTTCTGCCGACCATCTCGACACGTCTACGGGGTCCTCGGTACCAAGCTTCACGGATCTATTTGAGGCCGACGAGGACCCTGATGAAGCGTCTCTTGACCACGCTGATGAAGCTGCTCCTGGAAGCATCGATCCCGATGTATCTTCCGAAGAGGTGAGCTTACGAGCTCTGCTTTCGCCTCAGGCGCTAGCTTAGCTGACCCAATCCGCCTCACGCAGGAGGGCTTCCGTGGTCCCAGCATCCTCTCCATATTTAAGCCTGGCCGGCGCTCGTCTTCCGCCTCATCCGCTCTTGTGGACCTCACCGATGATTCGGAACAGATCGTCGAACGGCTCTTCGCGGTGGCTGATCCTCCGGCCTCCAGCTCGAACTCGAGGCCAACAACCGCCACCTCCGCTCCAATACCCACCCCTTCCTCTCCTCAGAAGTCTCCAGGTATGGCCTGGAAGCAGACGGTCCTGCTACCGATGAACGTTCCCTTCCTGCATAGCACACACGCGACTGCCACTGTCACTCTTGCCGCAGATATTTCGCCCGCTCCCACCAGGCTTATGCGGGCCGGCTGGGACAGCGGCAGCTCTGATGAGACGGACTAGTACGATACCTCTGCGGCTCCGTGGCTCGCGACTGTTGAACACCTGACAATGATGCGTTGGACACACGAACGATGGGTCACGCTTTCTTATTGCTCCTTATTGTACTGTTAGCTGAGTCGCATTCTGTCCTGCCCACTGCTTGTCTGCTCTTATCACCGACTACTGTCAGCATACCTGCCTTCAGACCTGTATACTTGTATGTAATTGTGCTCGAGGCTCTCTCGGGCGGTTTAATGGCGACCGTTTGGCGTGGGGTTCGCGCTTGGCGGATGGATCATAGCAAGATCGTTACGGATGATGGTGTGAATCAGTACATTGGCTTTGATAGTCTACTGTTGGCCATCTGGCTTCAACGAACTGCGACCTGCTCGCAAGATCTCGTCCGTCGACAACAGGTTGACAGCAATAACCGAGCTGGTAGATGGTGAGTTTGAAACAATACTCTCCAAATCCAGCAGACGTACCATGAGTGGAGCATCTGCCTCTTCACCCGGTAGTTATCCCACACACCGGCCACCGTAGGGTCGAACGGCTCGCCGGACTCGAGATCTATACCTACTGCATTGCCCTCGGATTGCTCGTCCTGAATTGTATATCAGTAACGATACCTATCAGCGGCAGGGAAAGACTGACTTGTAGCGCGACCACCACATCCTGCACATCGAATCCGCCGTTCGCAGCGAGAGTCTTGGGAATGATCAACAACGCCTCCGCGAACGCCTGTACCCCCATTTTCGCGCGGCCCTTCGCGCTCTTCTTTACGGGACCCGATAGATGCGCCGCGCACGCCACCTCGAACGCACCTGCGCCCGGGATGAGTGCTTCGTCCTCGAGCGCGTTCTTGACTGCGCGGAGGCCATCGCGGAGCGCATCCTGAGTCTGCTGGATGGTGTGCGGGTTAGGCCCCTTGATAAGGAGGGTGACACTCTTCGGGTCCTTGACGTCCTCAATGAAGGTGAACTTCTCCTCGCCGAGGGTGTGCTCGTACACAAGTCCTGCCCAGCCTAGGACATCGGGCGTGAGGTCGTCTACGGAGTTTTGCGCGACACCGCCGCAAATGAGCTGCAGGCTATACGAAGAGCATGAGAAGCATTCTCGGGAGATTGCTACACAGGAAGAAACGCGTACCGCTCCATGTTACGCCGTTTGGCGCGACGCAGTGCGAGGATGCCGTTCTTGGCGAGGATATCAAGACTGAGAGGGTCGATACCCTTCTGGTTGATGACGACGAAGTTCTTCTTCTTCTCGTTGCTCCCGACTGCCTGGTCGCAGACGAGGTTCTTGAGCTCCACGATCTTCTTGCACTTCGCGTCGGTGAATCGCCGCTCGGATTCGACGAGCTTTTCCCGCTGCTCGGCTGAAGAATAGAAGAAGCCCGAGTTGACCTCGCTGGTGCGTCGTCAATATACGAGCCATACGGAGATGCCCGGGCCTGACATACGTTTTCTCGTACTCGAGACTGACGTTCAGCGTCAAGATGTATGCGTTTTCGACGCGCTTGGGCATGTCCGGGTGTCTTGCACCGTGATCGAGGACAAGACCACGGACAAGCTGAGTCTCTGATGCTGTCCGGTGCTGCATCTTCATGATTTCAATCATGTGGAGATCGATGGGCTCGCGGAACTGGTCAGGAGAATCTACGGTAACGTGGTCAGGACTCCTATGGCAAGAGGGATAAGAGGGATATGCACCTGGTGAAGGCGGAGGAGGGCGGATAGTGAGCACTGCGTCGACGACCTCAGATGCGAGCTGTTTTGCGAGCGCAGAGTTGACTTTGGTAGCAAGGGACGTGTAGGCGACGTTGATGAGGGTCGCGCGGTCGAGGTTCACGGGTCGCTTGAATTTGTCGAGGAACTGGGTGGGTAGATGTGAGCTACAGCGCTCCTTGCGGATGAGTCGTTCGGACGCACCGCCAAGGCCTCCTTCTTTGCAATGTCGAAACCTTCGCCGATGACGGTAGGATGGACGCCCTCGGAAATGTAACGATCGGCCTGCTTGAGGAGCTCTCCAACGAGCAATACGACCGAGGTGGTACCGTCACCGACTTGGTCATCCTGGGCGACGGCAGTGCGAGCGATCATGGCAGCAGTGGGGTTTTGGATCTGCATCTCGGAGAGAAGGACTTTGCCATCCTTTGTCATTTTGATCTGACCTGAGCCATCGACGAGCATCTTCAAGGTACCCCTCGGACCTGAGCAGAGGATCAACAAGGGATATAGCTAGACAAGTTTGCACACGTACCGAGGTTTCCCTTGACCACACTGGCGAGACCCATCGCTCCGGTCGTGTTGACCTGGATGACATCCGGGTAAGCCGCGACGACGACGAGAGAACGAGGAGACTGACCTGGAGGGCGGCGGCCCGCCTGACGGACTCTGCCTTGGGGTTGATGAGCTCGATGCTGGAGGACATGGTGAGTAGGAGTGAAGCAGTGGCAGCGCGTCCTCTCCAAACCCTCGCACTCGACGCGGCCCAAAGATCCAGAAACTCGCAGGCGCCCGTCCATCCGGCGCTTACATAACGTGACCATTCTGAGAATCAGACGCTGGGCCTGCGAGTACTCTCGTACTTACTGTACCTGAAGTACTGCTGTACTTGAGTGTACTTGACATACGGTACATACAAGTTATATTGCTTCGACTCAATCATGGACGCTACAGCTGCCCATTTAGGCCGTGCTCTAGCGATACTGAACCCCCTTTGCTACTTCTCTGCCTGTGCTGGTCAAGCCTTCTCCCCGTGCGGCTCGTGAGTGCACCTCGTGTACTTCCGGAACCAGGCGTACGGTGAGACGCTCCAGTGTTCTTGGCTCTTTCTGGGGTCGTCGGATGTACTTTACAACGCTTCTGACTGATGCGGGCTGGATACTGGCTTCACCTAGGCGTTCTCAGACTCGCGTGAAGCCTTATGCACATTTGTTGACGAGTCTACACTATGGCTATTGCTGCTCGTATGGAGCTGAGGGGCCGAACAACGCATGCTGTATGTTCTCTCGTACGCCGGCGCGCCGCCATCCTCTGCAGCAATGGCTTGCAGCCCGTCCAGCCTACCAGTGCAAAGACGTCGCTCCGCCTCAAGATGCGCCCGAGGACTCAGGTGTCTCGGATAGCTTTCACATCACAGACAGCGTGAATCGGCCGGGCATGGACTGCCTTTCTTGTAGGGTGCCGCTTGCTACGTCCGCTCGGTGTAAGCAAGTGGTAAGCCACGAGCTTCACTAGGTACGACGGCTATCAACGTGGATGTTCTCCCGGAACCCACCCACATTGGTGACCTTCACCAATCGTAGGTCTATTTAATGGGCATCCTCCCGTCACTTCGACTCGCAGCACATCTTATCGCTGCCCTGCCATCTCCTCCACATCCACTCCCATGAGCGACGCCGTTCCCACAGCAAGTTCCGCCGCGGCCTCGACTGCTTCCGCGCCTGGGTATCGCACGGATCGCGTCCGCGTCGTGGGCCTCATGGCCAAGAAACCGGGAATGTCTGACGAGGAATTCTACACCTACTGGCGTGAAGTGCATGGTCCCCTCTTCGCGAACATGGAAATCACGAAGAAGAACATCCTCAAGTATGAACAGGTAGCACCATGGCGCTCATACATAAACATCAGCTCATGGTGCTTCCTTGCATGTACAGCACCACTACAACACCGCCTTCGACCAAGGCGTCGCTGCGATGGGCTTCGATGTTGTCCAGTATCGCGGTGTCGCGGTGTTCGAGGCCGAGTCTTACGAGAAGATATTCGAGGTCTTCAAGAGCGAAGAGTACAAACGCGTCGTCTTGCCTGACGAGGCGAACTTCATCGAGCGAAGCAAAACGGGTTTTGTCGCCGGCTCATTTGTGACCTTTGTCGATCGCTCATAGATCGTGAGTGCTTTCTTTCCTACTCACCGCCGACCCTGACCAGGGAATGCAATCCAGTATAGTTATGTAAGATATTGTATGCACCGTAGAGGGCAACCTCAGCCTGATGTCGCAAAGGCGGCTTGGGCATGCACGTATCTTATATGATGTCGCCACGATATCACCTCCCGTGTGGGACAGCTCTGGCTTGCGACTGAGGACTGTTCTTCCGAGTGCGCCGACGCTATTATCGGCGCCCGTAAGCCCTCTGAAGTGTAGTGTATTGGGGAGAAGCCTACACCAGGTTCACTCGCTGCTGAAGCTCCTCATGCAATGAGACCGGTTCTGAGCACACCTCGCAAACAGCTGAACGGCTACTCTGACTCACAGACGCATCGCTTCGTGTTGCGCATGTTGAGTGAGAATACGAGTAATGTCCATCTGTGTTGCATGTCATCGTAGAAGCGCGACCCTTATATATGCGGGGGCACATCGATTAGGAACCCCGTAAGCTGCGTTGCGCCGTGTATGGTAGTAGCTATGGATATCTGGAACATCGCCCTGCTCACTGGGCACACTCATCGTCATATCCCTGCATTTCCAATGCCCTCGGCGACGTCGAGATATAACGCATGCCATCGCCTAGGGAAATCGAGCTGTATCAAGCTGGGCGCATAGTAAGAACAAAATAAGCGTACCTATAGCTTGTCAATTATGGTGGCGAAGGGACCCGCAAGTATCTGTGCCTTCTCGTGGTCGAAGAACTTGTGCTCGTCCGGGACGACGACGCGGAGGTACTCCTCGTCCCGGAAGATCTCAAAGATCTTATCCAGTGAAGTCGCTTCGAAGATCGCAATGCCTCGGAAAGGACTCTTCGACTGCGCGAGTGTCTGAGCGGCAATGACTTCTTCGTACTTGGGATCGAGATGGAACTGTGCCAAGCCAATGTCATTGATGAGACCGGCTCGCTCTGCATATTAAGTCGGGACAGGCTTACTTGTTCGTACTTCAACAAGTTTCTCTTCGCGATCGCAATGGAAGAGAAGACCTTCGCATGAACATCGAGCCAGTACCGGTCAAACTCCTCGAAGGACAACCCGGGCTTAGGAGCCATGAGCACGGCGAGGCGGACGCGATCGGTGCGCAGAGCTGGAGGAGAGGAGGATTCTGATGTTGCGAGCATGGTGACTGGAGATGGTGGTGGGTGTGAAGGAGGTAGGCAGGGAGGACGGGATTGACGAGGAGCGGGATTTATACATCTGCGCGGCTTCAAGCGGGCGGTATTCCGTGCAGCGACCCTGCAAAATTCTCAGCGACCAGAAGTCGAGGATAATGACTTGCCGCGTAGAACATATGTTCGTCCATCAGCTGAGTGCGTCCCTTGGTGCAGCACAGGTGACAGGAGGGTGACAGCAAACGATACACGGATGCATCACCGCTCGCGCGCATACCATGATCGTTAGACGGTATCTTTCCACTGGCTCGCTTGCATGCAAGAAGTCCGCATAAAATCTCCGAAATGAACGGTCTAGAAGTGCATGCACGGTTGAGGCGCGACTACAATGGTAAGAACGGGACAACACTCACTCTGGGGTGCATGCACGGCATCAATGGTCGTTTCCCGTGTGATACCCCACAGATGTTGCTTGCAGCTTTGCGGTTCATCTGGGAAAAGATTGAGGTGATAACGGGACTCATGCCTGAAGGTCGCCGCCACGCTATCCGACCCCTGCATCACTGACATCGCAGATCTAGCCATGAGCCGGTGCCCGTGTCAAGCATAAGCCCGTCTAACCTAGCTCCGCAACGTGCGACGAAAACGCAGGTCACCGAAGAAATTAGCAAGTGGCGCACCGTTGATCCTCGGATAAAGACAATGCTCCCCAAGTTCTGCAGCGCTGCACACCTCGCATGTGTGCGACTGCCTCGGAGAAGAGTCGCTCTCGGAAGTGTGCGACGCAGTAGCAAGGTCCCTTAAGCTCAAGCTCAGACGACGCTCACACCTAAATGATTCGCTAGCTTTACGTAAGTCTTCCTCCACCCCCCTATACATTCAAACTGCGGGCGTACCTGGAATTCCTCTGTCGAAGGTTTCGTACAACATTGCGTGGTATAGAGTATGGGAACTAGGGATACAATCTCGTGGACGTACGGAATCGCCGCTCAGAACCCGGCATGGGTTAATATCGTCCTAACATGTGGCGCGGGGAACTCCAGATCCGCTCGACGCCTGTACCCAGAGCACGAAACGCAAGGCGGCGGCAAATAGCTAGGAACTCCAAGCTGCCATCACCTCGTCCAAGGAGCGCACAGTCCAGCCCGAACCCATGGCGGTCGTCATCTGCGTGCCCGTCGCGTGTGCAACTTCTTTGATACCTAACTCTAGAGCCTCCGCATTTGTCGTCCCAGCAGGTGGAGGGGTACCGAGGCATTCCTGGCGGGCCTTCTGAGCGAGATCCTTCAGCAGAGTAAGAAGGGTAGAAGCAGGGACGCTGTTCCGCTCCAGGTACCAGGACAAATCGCGCGACGTCGCCCATTCTGCAGATCCCTCTGGGAAGGCTGGGATGCCCTCGCCTCGAGCATATCGAGCCAAGAACGGTTTGAAGTGCTCAGTCTCGCGGAACGCATCCAGCTTTGAGTCCAGTACGTGGAGTGCGCCAGACAGAGTAGTTTCCCTGATGAGAGGCGGTCTGGGGTTGTTTTCGGATCGCCCGCTGAACTTCCGGTCGTATACTTTGCTGTAGAAGTCGGCGGCGAAGCGGAGGTCCTGCAGCCGCAGCGTGAAGTAAGCCGACTTCGGTGACATGACGCGGAAGTGGAACGCAGTGAGAAGCGACTGAAGCGTCTGCGACTTATCCTGAAGCATACAGTCAAGCAGCGCGGCGTGGCAGTAGGCCTGAAAGAGTCGTTCCTCTGGCGCCTCGCCGTCATCTCTACACAGGTGATCCGCGAAAGCGAGGAACAGGGGGTCGTTCGAGGAAGATGCGATGAAGTCGTGGAGGTCGGTCGCCGGATGAGCCTTGATATCGGTGGCTTGCGGGAAATCGAGGGTAGCAGCGTCGCCCGTGCCAGATCCAGAACGGACGAACAGGCTGCGACTGCCTTTCGGGTCCTCCATGTACGTGAGGAACGCGGTCCGACGCTTTACGAAGAGCGTCTGACTGCGCAGCAGCGATTCACGATGACGAGGGAAGTTGACAATGTCAAGATAGAACGGCCAGTACCGGGGCGTGTCCACCCGGATCGACAACACCTTGTCGATTTCTGGAACGAGAGTCGGGGCAATCATCTGCGCTGTACCGACTTGGTTTCCGTCCTTGACCTTGACCTTGATGGGGAGGTAGACTATCTCCCTTGAATCGACATCTCGGGCCACCAGGCATCTGGGCTCTACTGCCAAGACCCAGAGGTGTCGGTAGGCCTGGAGGTAGGCCTTGTTGTCGGCGGGGTTTTGAGGGAAGCGAGGGTAGAAAGCAGCGATTAAGCACGCGATCGACGCGTCAGAGGTACTGAGTGTGTAGCGACCACCGCCCAGGAAAAGCAGGCCAATGGATATACTCGTGGCGGTGAAGCAACCGTATCGCACACTCGGGTTGTTGATCCCGTAGGCATAGCGATAACGCCGCAAGCAGTTCACTTCGCCAGTGCCCGTCATAACCATCGCCATACCGAGAGAGATCAAGTTGAGTCCCTCGCGCAGAGCAGACCGCTTGATTCGGTGGTCATATGCGATGCCTAAGCAGAATCAGAAAGAAGGCTCAGGGAGCGGGGACGGCACGTACTGTTGGCGAAAGCCAGTTGACTGAACATATCCCAGTACTGAACGAGAAGTGAATACGCCTCTTCCCTCGCGCTGCCCGCATACTTCAAACCTACAGCCAAGCATGAGCCGGCCAAAATGTTGTAGTAAGCGAGTTCATAGGCATCGTCGACACGTTTCCCGCGGAAACGGGAGTCCATGGCCTGGACGACGACTTGGGGTAGCTGAGCCATGAGCCATGCCTTCGTGGGTGCTATCTTGTCCCACATGATCAGTGCGCGTGCCATTGCCCGAACGGTCAGGAAGTTCGGCTGGATCGAGTTGAGGCCTTCAAGTGTCGTCGGTATAGCCAGGATGTCGGCCACGTCCTGGCGCTCCGTGCGCAAGTACATCAAGCCGAGGGCGACGGAGGCAGCAGGAGACGTGATATTAACGTCAAAAGTGGGACGTCGGGGCTTGCCGTTTTCGACTAGACGTGGCTCGCCGTGAATCAATAGCCGTAGACGATTCTGTATGACAAGGTCGGCCGGGGTTGATGTACCCTTTCCTAGCAGGATCATACCGCAGGCCAAAGCAGCAGAGATAGTGTATGCTTCCCGGTACTCGTTGCTGATGTCAGGCTGATAGAGATCTCGTCGACTGATCTGGTTCAAGCAGACTTCCGCCATTCTTCGATGTTTCGTCCCGAGGTAGAGCAGGCCGATGCCCATGAGTCCCGCTGACTGGGTGATCAGAGGGACGTTCAGGTCGACATCGGGAGTTGGAAGGAGGGCAGGGGTATGAACCGCGATAAGTTTGGTGACGTGCTTGTTGCTGCTCCCAACGTTCGCTGCGGCAAGGCCAAGGAGGACGCCGATGGAGGTCATGTCGTGCTTTGGGGTGAGGTAGCCGAACGTGTGCCAGGTCAGCATCTCGCGCAGGTGTCCCGTGAGTCCCAACGCATAGAGGAAACCAGCATGCTCAGGCGTGAGTTCGGAAGGCCGGTTGAACTTGATCCACGAGCTCTCGATGCTCTGCGCCTGAGAAGAGATACGCAGCCCCGCGGCAACACCGTTGTGAAACTCGCCCCAGCTGATATACTCGGGAGGCATTTTCATGATCTCCGTCGTGTAGAGAATGTTGGAGGGTTGGATCCGCACCGAGTACTCCATCTTCGGGATCGCGAAGGACTCCTTTGTGACAGTATGCATAGACCCGAAGGTGAAGACGGCCCTCCCGAGAGGAAGAGCCAGGATACGCTCCGTGACACGATGTACCGTGACCTGTTGGTCCCTTAGCTGATCTGCCTCGCTGCGACGCTTTTGAGTAACAGCCAAGGTTTTTGGACACAAATGACGACGTACCTAGCCTCCGGGCGTGTAGGAATCCGTACGTAGTGGACATTGGCCGAGCATAACATGCGCGCAACGTCCTCCAGACGTCGGTCCTGACCGAAGCGCATCCGCGTAAAATCATCCAGGTCGTACTCGACCCCGGTGACTTTGCTGTGATCCCCGGAAACCGCGCGATACACGCCTTCAATCAGTCTTTGCGACGTCTTCCGCCCCATGGTGGGGTGCTGGTACGACATAGTGATCGGTTTGATCCCCGACTGCATGGCGCACGAGCCACTGACGAGGAATTCCCGCACAGATCGGTAGCCGTTGTTATCAGCTATGGCCGGCTTGTCAGTGAGTCCCTCCGCGAGGTCGTTGCGACCAACAAGCCGGTAGGCCGACACGGTCCAGTCGCCCCCTGGGGAAAGCTGGCAAGTGCGGAGAGCCTCCCGAAGAGGAGCGGCGACGCCTAGTGGCAAGCGCTGCAAATTGTGAGGCTTGAATTGCCAGACGTCCATGACTTGTAGGGCAGCCACAGCGCGCGAGCGGGTGTCGAGGACCTTCTCTTCCCAGTATTTGTCGGTCAAGGTCTTGCATAGCACGGCCATCGCACAAGTACGTGGAAGAGGGTCCACTCGGCCGAACGCACAACAGCCCTCCAGCTCTAACCGCGCTGCAAAGTCGAAGCTGTTGGACCAGGGAACTTTCCAGTCCGAGTTGTAGAGTCGACCGTACAGTATGGCAGTCATGTCAGGAGGCCATATGGGCATGCGTTCGTAGACGTGTTCAAGCACTAGCAAGGGGGAATATTAGTCGTGTCTAACAACATAGTGGTAATTCATACCTGTCATAGATAAAGGAGGCCAGATAGGCATTGCGTTGGGGCAGAGGCGCTTCCAGTAATCGGCCCATTCTGGACGGACTATTATGGCAAGTCGGCAGATCAAGGGTGCAAGCCTTAGAACGTCCGCGAAGGTAGTAACGGACAGTCGCCTGTCCTCGGCTACATGGTGAAGGGCCAGGAGGACAGCAGCATGCTGAGCGGTGGGTTTGACCGCCGGTTTGCGAAAGGGCGCATCGCAGGTAGCTGAGCCGGGGAGCCGCAGTCCACGAAGGGCGGGGTCTTCGCGGAACCTCGCGATGGACTCGTTCGCCGCCAACTGCCGCCAGGCCGGGCTCTCTTCGTCATCTTGGCTGCCATACCGTTCTGCAGCTTCCAGGCCGAGAACCTCCCACAGCGCTTCTTCCAACATCCGGAACTCGACTTCCTCGACGCAAGAGTATCCCTTGGAAGACCAACGTCTCAGGAAGGAGAGATGAAGCGCAAAGAAAGTATCCGCGGGAACAGTCAACGCGAGCATGTATAAGGCAGCCTTCACGAGGTTATCTTGAGGGTCCATGTTGAAAGACGTGCGGAGAGCAGAGCCATCAGAAAGCTGCAGCGAAACGCTGCTGCCGAGAATATGAGAGAAGCCCACAATCCGTCGTTCTTGCGTAGTACCACCTTCGGCGGGGGAGGGAGGAAGCTTTACGTCCAGAGGTAACTCACAAGTCCCGTGAATGAATAAAGAGAGAGAGCCATCGGCTTTCAGCACGAGCAAGTCTGCGACTTGTTCGCGCGTCGCGATGATGGACGAGATGGCCGTTGCAGGAACACGAGATACGAGGTGCATCTGCAGCACGCCCGATTGTGTTCGAGCTACCTCATAGATTAGGAGAGTCTCAACCGCCGGGAGGCATATGCCGAGGAGAGCTCTTGTTGCCTTGCCGTCCCATCGTATGTCGAAGAGTGCGACAGAGATGTTGTCACAATCCGCGGTCCTAAAGCCTATACATCAGTCCGGTATGTCACCCGAGAGAAATGCAGACGAACGCAGAGTCAGGGATTATCTCTTCGTATAGCTTTTCCGCCCAGTAAAGCGGCTTCAAACGCACTTCCTCAGCAGGATCGGGCACATCGTCCAGATTGACCTGCTCGCTAAGAGCCATCTTGTTCAGGCCAGATGACAGATCGAACTTGCCAGAAGCATTGAGCATGACGTTCAGGGGAAGGTTCCATTGCGATTGTGATATGGCACCTCCGACCAGATTCCCGCCCATTAGCTCTGCCATCGTCGTAGTCGTCGTAAGAGTTGGAGCCAAACCTGAGAGTCCGCCGGGACGCCTGGGGTCTGTCTTGTCAGGAGACAGGCGGAGATCGTCCGAGGCTGCATTTGTGTGACGCAGATGCGCAGAGGTGTTGCCGGACATTGAACTGCGTTTCGTATGATGACTGGTGGGGTGGGGGGCTGACGCTCGCGCAGACTTTGATGAGCCTGGGGGAGGCGCATAAACGTATCGCCAGACAGAGAGGCGGTTCATCTCCACGTTAACGGTGAGCATGAGGCTGTTTGCGAAGTCTCGGGCGTTGGGCGCGACCCAGAGGATACGCTCGCCAGGAGGTAGAGACGCCGTCTCGGATGCATAGTCGGCTTTCATTTGTAGAGGTTGCGTGTCGAAGCCACCCCGGATGCCGTCGGTGATGCCGACGACAGAAGGTTCGGCGAAGGGGCTGCTGAGCGTGAAGACGGTCGTAAGCGGTTCTGAGCCAGATTGCTTGTTCTCCTCGAGCTCCCAGCTCTCGACGACACGTTGGACGAAGAGTCCACAAGGCTCTACCGGCCAGGCGCGGCGCACGATGAAGGGGAGGTTGAGGGTATGCTCCAGGCCGTTCATGAGATATATCTTGGTCATGCCTCGGAGGAAGACGAAGACTCCGCGCAGACGAACTTCAGGGTCGTCTACACGTTTCTTCTCCATGCGAGCCTGGGCGTACGGACCAAAGGTCGCTTTGGACTCGGGGTCGACTTCGGGCAGCTTCTCACTGGGATCCTCCCTGTAGTAGGCGGGTGTGGACGGTGTCGAAGAGAAGAGCTGGCTAGGCTGGATGAGGAGGCCGATGCAAGCCCACTGGACCGGGTCGCCGAAAGACCACTTCCTGCGGAGGATGCCACCTTGACTGAGGGAGACGGTGTAGGCGTCCCACGCCAGAAGTTCCTCGCCCTGTTCGGGACCAGCGTCGCCATGTGGCCTATAGAGCATGGACTGGACGGAGGAGTCTTGGGCGCCGCGAGCAGACCGGAGGGTGTTGCGGATAGAGCGGAGGAGCGGAGAGTCGCTTTCGGAGGGTTGCGGTTGCTGCGAGACGCTGTGCGAGAGGGACTTGGAGGTGAGGGCGTATGGGCGCGCCACGACCGGGATCGGAAGGGGAGGAACGGTGGCAGACATCCTGCACGTTCGAGCGTCCCTTGCGTTGCTGATTCAAACAAAACCTGTAGCAAGCACAGTAGGAAGCTAGCAAGTTCGTGAAGAGAGCATACAGAAAGCAAATACGAGACGAGGAGGAGGACGTTGTTTGTCGCGGCGAGTGGCAGGACGCGTGCGGGAAGAGGCGCCGGTGAGCGCGTCGGAGGTCACGCGCACGTGGCAACTAGCGCGCGTCTCTCGCACGAGAGCGTCTTCCCGTTCGCACTCGAGTTCGCCGGGCCCGGTGCTGGAATCAGCATGGACCCGAGTCCGTCCCTGAATGCCGCCCCCGCCTTGAACAGCGACCACCATGTCCAGCACCGACGACTTCCGCAAGCGCACCCTCGCCAGGCTTGACAGCATCAAGTCCCACCTGCAGACTGCCCCGCGCGGCTCTCGTCTCAAGGGCAAGGTGTGCGTGATCACAGGCGCAGGCTCCCTCAAAGGAATCGGGTACGTTACCCCGCACTTTCGCGTATTCTACGTCTGAGAGCATCCGCCAGACGAGCCACCGCCATTCGCTTTGCACATGAAGGTCAGCAACCACACCGCCAAAGTCGCCTGCGGGTCGTGGTACTAATGCTCATACACAGGCGCCCAGCACCTCTACCTGAGCGACCTTGACCTGGCCAATCTCCCAGAGCTGAAGGCCACCATTGAGAAAGCCTACCCCGACGTCAAGGTGCGTTCTTTACGTGTTTCTATCGGACACGCCCCCTTCTCACCATGGACCCACCCAGGTCACCATACTACAGGCCGACGCTGCCGATGAGACAGCCATTGCCGACATCTGCAAGCAAGCCTTGCGGGACGAAGGCCGTCTCGACGTCTTCTTCGCTAACGTAAGTCCCGCTCAGGTATCATGGTATGGAATAGATACAAGACTTGACGCCACTCCGCTAGGCGGGCATCTCCACAGTGCAACATTTGTCCGAGCTATCTCCAGAGCAATTCATGAAGGTCATGCGAGTGAATGCGCTATCGTACGTGGCAACCGTATACCACTGGCCGTTAATGCTGATTTATGCGACAGGTGCTTCTTGGCCGTCAAACATGGTTCAGATGCCATGCAGAAGACCAACCCTTCGCGTGGCAAGGAATACAGCGGCGGAAGTATCATCTTGACTGCTTCAGGTAATCACCCACGGAGAGATGCATAACCTCCGAGCTCACCGGTACCATCAACAGTCGCCGGACTTCGATCCGGAGCCGGCCCTACCGACTGTAGGTCTTCTCCTCCTGATCACCAGCAAGAAGCTGACACCCTTGCAGACAGCGCCAGCAAGGCTGCGTGCGTATGATTCTCACATCGTTTTTACCGCACTAACATCTGGATCCGCCATATAGAGTAAACAGCATCGCCCAGACCGCCGCATACCAGCTGCGGCACAAGGATATCCGCGTGAACACGATTTGCCCGGGCCTCATCGAGACCAACATGACGAGCATCATGTTCGACCGTGCCCGCGCCAGGGGCAACGAGGTCAGGATCGGTCAGCTCAACCCTCTCGGCCGCTATGGCCTTCCAGAGGGTATGCCTCGCATGCATTCCAACATGTCGTCTTGTCACTTACGTTCGCTACGCAGAAATCGCCCACGTCGCCCTATTTCTCGCCTCAGGTTAGTAACGCCCCACGTTAGCCCACTCCATGCATTCTGAGCCTTACACGACACAGATGAAGCAAGCTACGTGAACGGTCAGAACTGGGCCGTCGACGGCGGGCTCTCCGGTTCGCACCCCGTCGTTCCCGGCAAGCTGGCCTGAATAGCGCCCGAATGCCTTTCTTCTGTCGAGCTTTCCCTTGCATCTCTCGTGTACTCGTACTCCGGTGGACAAATGGATGGTTTCAGCTGGTCGTGAAACGTGATGTGACCACATGGGTGGATGGAAGCCTGCAGAATATGGCATTGAGACCGTTCCGAGTCGAAGACAGGTTCCCCAGGAAGCCCATGATAGAAAATACCGGAACTTATGCTGTACCAGCGGCAAATTGGCGTCAGAGAAACACTTGTGACCATTCTCAGTGGGCGACTCTCGATCTACTACTGAATGTACTTGCTGCAAGACGTAATGGGTTGTGTCGCATAGTGTCTGTAGACGCCCCTCCATCGAAAACATGATAATACCGCACGTCTGCTATGCACAGCAGCTTGGCCCGGGATGACTGTGATGTTCCAGAATGCCCCAGGTCAGCCCAGGGCTAGCGAGGAAGAAGTGAACAACGCCTCTGGGTGCCAGCGCGGCTTGGGATGGCAGAAAAGCCGCATAGGACAGATTACAACCGAAATGTCACATTTGACGCCTGGCGAAGGATGTTCCAGCACAGCACACTAGAATACTGAGTCACGGAGCCAGTAGTAAGAACAGAAAACCGTAATCGCTCGAGCCTCGGTGGATACGACGGCGACGTTCACTGGACAGGATGGTTGGAGGTCTGTAGACCTACAAAATACTGAGGACGTACCGATGACTGCACTGAGCATCCTTGTTCCACCGAGGAAATAGATGCACACCGATCTGCCATGCATACCCGTGAACCCGGTAAAACTTCAGGAGAGCGTGTTGGACGTCCTCTTCCCGTCTGCTGCCACACGCGGCTATTGTGGATTGTCTGTGGCTTTCTATCAGCGTTATTTCTGGCCTGCGCACGACTTCCAGAGATCCTGATCTGGCGAGGGCCGGGCAAAGAGCGCTTCGTCGTCTTCGAATTGCTGACCGCGCGCAGCCAGAGGAGGCAGCGGGCTTGCCTGAGGAGCGTCAACCATCCGTCACGACCGAGACTCGCGAATGGCCCGCTCACCGTGAGAGGCCTTGGTCTCGCGTTGGTCGGCTGTACGGCAGCCGTTCGGTGGCCGCCCTACGCTCTTCTCCTGCTGGTAAGCTGCTGTCCATCCGATACGCCTCCGTTAGCGAACTTCGGTGAGGCCGATTCCTGGGGTGCCGCAACCGCTAAATCGGAAGACGTGCCTCGCGACTATACGGTAAAGGTACGCAACGCGCTGAATGCCTGCATGCGTCCCGCTGCCCTGGTCGGTACGCCGCTTGTATCTTACTGATGCGGAGAGCACGCGACCAGGGCTGCTGTGCGGCCATCCTCGCTGTGCCGTCACGGCCCTGGCATGTTGATGAGATGAAGAAACTCAGGCCGTCCCCTGCGATGGTCTGAGATTCTTCCATTCTCATGGTATGTATCATGGCTCTTGTCTGGCGCATCGCCAGGCGAGGACCGTGATACATACCATGAGACGGAAGAACCTCAGTCCAACCGAAGTCGGACTGGGTCGCTTCCAGCATCCGCCAGAGAGCTGGCTCAAGTTCCCTCGGTCAGCGAACTGCACGAACCCTTGCCATCGAACCGCTGGCAATGGCCGCAGCCCTCTGACCGTGAAATTCCGTTGCATAGGAAAGCATACCGGCTGAAATGATGGACCGCACAGACGTAGGGAGCGCACCCATGGCGCGTAATAACGCCCCGTCGGGACGGGCGAAGGGCGTGTTCGGAGAGGGCATGGTCAGCCCCGGTCAACCACCCTGCTCCGTCAGCAGGAGGGGGGAGCTTCCGTCCCGGTTCGCACTTGAAGACATGTTCATGCGAAGCGACTCCAGTAGCTTTGCAAGATTTCGGAGGGATGCAGAGGAGCTGTTGGACGCTGAACTCTCGCGATCTCATGAAGTTTTTATAGGCAGCTCAGCTGAGGAGTCTGCGGGATCGTCAATGCGCATCGATCAACCGGGCAGTTTCACCGCACACGCGCGCGGATCTTTTGGCCAGACGAGGAGAGATGAATTTCGTCTCCGCCCAGCGCAACGGGTGCTCGTTTTGCCGTCGCCATACGGCCTGCAGGTGGGGGCACCCGTCCGCACCTTCTCTCGGAGCCTCCTGGAGGAGCAGCCATCTCCTGGCGCGGACAGCGGGCGATCCCGCATGGTTTCTTGGAAATACAACCACAAACTCCAATTTGAGGTCCGCTCTTTCCGTTTCCGCGAGTTATAGTCCGCTAGTCGACCTTGTCTACAAGCGCTCCTGAAGCGCTTCCGTCCATCCTCGCGTCCTCCGTCCATGCCCATCTCACCGTCGGAAACGAGTCCCTTGGCGTCCGCTGTGCTACACTACGCCTGCCCGTCTCGCACCACGTCGTCGTGCGACATCCTGTCCGGGGACAGCGGCGCGCCAGTCATGCTTCTGTCTATCTTCAGACAACCGCGAGGCCGCGGACGCTCGCCCTCAATGACCCCCGCCTTCCCACAGGAGGATATGAGGAGGATTATGACCGAACAACAGCATCATCGACGTACAGCTCGTATGTGGTCTATCTCTTTCCTCATGGTGACCGATCAGCCCTACCGATCTCCTGAGAGCCCCGGACCCCGCATCCACCCTCTCATGCTACCGAAACACTCCTCATGCAAGGCAGGACTTCCCAAACCTGCGGCGAGCCGTGTAAAGCGTTTCAGGCTGGCAGTCCAAGCTCCTGGGTCGCGGTCATACTCTGGGCACGGTCCTCTCCCCCGAAATGACGCTGCAGCGCGTGTTCCTCCGCTGTGATGCGGGCTCCCGAAGCTCCACACGAGCCGGCCTTGCGCTGCTCTGCGCCTAGCGGTCTGCTGCCCGGTCGACGCATCGACGAGCCTTGTGCGAGACACCCCTGCACTCGTACGACGATCGTCCGGATGACTACCGGTTCCCGCACCTACGATCATGAGCATATGTCACGCTCTATGTTCAGAACGCCCACCGCCACCTTTTCATGGCGGCAAATGATCTGGGAAGGTCAGGGGGCGAGCACCACGCTGGCAGGGAAGTCCATCTGGCGCACGACACGCTGAGTTTCCAGAGTGCCCTAGCATGACAGCGCCGGCCCTCACCTTCACCCGACCTTGCTGGCTCTTGAAGTTTTCGTCCAAGCTTTGTACCACGCGGACTGATTAAGGAGCCGTCAAGGGTCCGATATGCTGCTTCTATGGTCCTGGACGACAATGTCTGATTGTTCGTCACTGAGGTGCGAAGTACCTGCGTCAGAAGTAAGTCGTGTATTATACTAGGTTATGCGCTTAATTAGCCTGTAGACTTGCGGCGACGTTCGTCCGTGAATAATGATGTCTAGTGGGCTATCCGACGGTTTGACGCTGGCACACGGGACCTCGGTGCCCCATCCGTCCAGACTAGCCCCACTCACCATGCCTTCCAGTGCACCCCCGCTTCGATCAACACGATGCCATTCACTTTCGCAAATCTTCGGTGACAGCTGAGGTGCCTCCGTCCGTTGACGAGGGTTCTACCAGACGCTTCACCCTGCCACGTCCGGAGCGGAACGAACGCCAAAAGCCGACTCATACAGCCTCCGAGGCATTGCGTCCCACCGCTGTCGTGGCCGGTCGCCGGCCGAGATCAATCCCGCGCGTGCAGACTGAGCCTACTCCTGAAACAGTAGCATCCGGCACTCGCATGCTCTTGCAAGGACTCCACAATATGTTAGGGTGTAGCGTACAGGCATCCCGCGATGAACTGCGCAACATGCCAGGATCTACACGCATCTCTCTCACGCAAGTATGCCCTTGCGGTCTTCCTTGCGCTGCAGACGATCGACGCCATCAGGCTAATCTGTCCTCATGGACCGGACGCGCGACTCACCATCCGGGACCCGTGACTGACACCGAGGTACAGCCTGAAGAGCCTCTCGCAATCCTCATCCTCGTGGAAGGGATAGTCCGCGCCCAGACGGTATGCCGCCGCAAAGCCTGACGTAACCGCTAGCTCATGCATGTTCAGTACTGCGTGAGAGGATCAGCGCCCATCTCGTCCGACGACCGAAATGCCTGAATACGTACCGGACCACGCCCCGGCGTAGCTACGCGGATCGCAAAACTTAAGTGAGTCGATCTTTCCCCCCACTCATGGCCAAACGTCACGTACTGTGTGTTCCGCTTTCCGTTGATGAACATCATCCACGGTACGACCGCCGCGTAGTGCTGCCAGCGATGGCTTTGCTGCTTCCACCACTTCTCATAGATGCGCTTCTCCTCCCGGATCTCCCCCCAGGTCCACAGGTCCTGGCTACCGTCCCGGTCGAGGAAGATCGTCTGGAACACATGGTTCTCCAGCAGGGGCTCTGGAGCACCTGCTGCATCCTTCCCGGTGCGTACCTCCTGGCCCACCTTGCCTTTGTCCACGTCTTGTGCGTCCTTGGCGTGCTCGGGAGCCGGTTGGCACTCGTTCCGATGCTCGGTGCGGTCGGAGGCGGAAATGGGGCCTGCGGGCTGCTCGCCGCGGAATTGCGGCTGGTAATGCGTGAGGTCGAAGCTCATTTCGATCTTGGATTTATCCTCCGCATACTGCATCGTGTAGTAGAGGGGACGGAAGTTCCGCTCCGCAAAGTTGAAACTCTTCGTCATCTCTTCGCGCTCTTGTGCATTCGCGGCGGAAGACAGCGGCGCATTATGCTCGGGATTGTACCGAGTCTCGTAGTACTTGATCACCCGTCAGACCGGAAATCTGGCACTACAGGACCGACAGGACTCACTTTCTGCATGTAGTCCAAGTCGTTATGCGTGATGGTGACGTCGTACAGGTACTTGACGCTCCCTAGTACCCTCTTCTCCATCCAAGTGGCTTCCTTGCCAAGCAGCTTGAGTGCGGAGTCAGCATCGACTGCGAGGATGAGCTCATCGAAGGCGGCGATTTGAGGCGCGGTCTCTAGGTCGCCGTCTGCGACCTTGTACTGGATCTGTACTGGACCATCCTTCTTGGCGGTACGCGACACGACGCGGATGACTTCGTGGTTGAGCTTGAAGTCGACGTTACCGCGAGAAGCGGTCTCAGACTTCCAAGCCTGGTAGACGTCGTGGAGCTAAGGACCCAGGGGTGAGCTCGGCGCTAAAAGGACGGCAGCTGACGCACCTTGGGAAAGGCGAGCATGGTCGGAATGCTCGCCAGAAGGCTCTTGGGATCATACTCGAAGAGCTTCATGCTGGGATCCATGAAGACACGTTCCTGTATGGTGAATTGTTTGCGTTCCTGTGCCGTGTGACTTAGGATGAATGGTGGGCCGTGACTCACCAGAATGGCGGAAGAAATGTAGGGCGTCTGGTTTCCTGTGCCGAAGAAGAGGGCGACGAGCGGGTAAACCATCCTCTCGCCGAAGCCGGTCGAGAAGTTGAACATCCTGAGCATGACATGGACAGGGATCATGGCGAAGATGGGTTCGAGCTTCTTGATGGTGGAGAGAGCGGTGCCGAACTTGGCGATGTCAGCCTTGAACTGCGCGACGAGCTGGGAGGGGAAGACGTTGGACCAGAAATTCTCGCCCTTGCCGAAGCTGATCCTGGAGCGAGAAATGTACTTGTTTCCATCATATGTAGGTAGGGAACATACTCACTGCATATCGACCTCGGTGGGTTCAAAGCCGAGCATCCTGAACATGCGCAGTGTGTTGGCGAAGACGGGACTGCAGCCTTGTACGCCATCGTTGATGTAGGACGCGCCGTACTTGGCGGGATCGATGTCGATGGAGGTGGCCATGCCGCCAGCAACGGGCTGCTTGTCAAAGAGGGTGACGTTATACCTGTCTGGGTGTTTGCTGAAAGCATAGGCGGCGGACATGCCAGCAGCGCCTGCACCGACGATGCAGATGCGCTTGGGAGTGGCGGTGGTGGTGCTGGGTGCCATGCTGGAGTGGGTGCAGATGGTGGTAGAGAAGAAAGCGCAAGATGAGCCCCGTCGTGCGAGTGTGGTCAGTGTGGCTGGCGCGGTCAGCCCCTGCGATCGTCTTCCCAATCGGGCACACCGTCGACGTCGCGTCCGACACGGTCACGTGGACGCGTCCTGAGATGGGATAAGCACTACAGTAAGTACTGTTACAGGTCGCGGATCTGCTGCTCCATCCACGCCCACAGCCGCTGCCCCAGCCGCACGTCTTTTGTCTCTTCTCGCGCACTCCCCAGCCGTGCCCACGGCACCAGGTACTGCATCCCAATAATATTCTCAGAATCCCCATGCGCACACAAAATCAGATCAATCACGCACCTCGCCCCCCAGCGCGAGTCCATCCACAGACGTTCCCGCCCACAGCTGCGTCAGCGCCCCCATCGATGCCGGGTGTAACAGCGGCGCCTAGCAATCACCCCTTCAGAAATAGCTCCGTCTGCACGCGCGCGGACCGGCCACGCACCGACAACACTTTCTCAAGCGACGAGACGTGTCGCTGGACATCCGTCTTCAGATTCCCCGGGTGCAAAGACACAGAGATGATTCCCTGGTCCCCGTATCGTCGATGCAGCTCGTTAGAGAAAACCACCGTGGCCTTTAGTCCAGGACGAAGCATGTCAATACCCGTGAGCCGCCCGTCAAACAGCACACACCGCCGCAGAGATACCCACAAACTTGCTTTGGAAGTGCAGCTTCTGCGTCCCGAACTTCTTCCGCTTCGGGTGCTCTCTCAGCGTGTCAAAATCGATTCCGGACACGCTGGCGTGCCCCATCGACGACGTGTTGATCACCCGCGCCCGCCCTTCCGCTGAATGAGACGCGCCGGACAGCAGCACCGGAATCAGTAGCTGCGTCAGGTAAAAGTGACCTGCGCTCCGTCCCCATTCAGTCCTCTTCAATGTACCTCACGAAGACGTGCCACCCACCGAGCACATTTGTCCCGAACTGTAGGTCGTACCCATCCGCCGTGAGCTGTTCGACCGGAGGAAACATGACTCCGCCGCTGTTGAATAGCACATTCAACCTCGTCTCTTTGCTGCAATTCACTACGTCAGCCGCCCTCCGACCGCAAGAATAGCACGCGCGGTACTGACCTCATGAATTCCTGCGCAGCCGCTTTCACACGCCTGAGATCGGCAAGATCCAGCTTCAGGAAGATCGCCTGCCTTCCCGTTTCTCTCAGCAGCTCGGCAATCGCTGCGCGCGCTTTGCCCTCGTTTCTCGACGCCATGTACACCTTCGCGTTGTGCATCAGTAGTGCCTAAATATGCGACCAAGTTCATGAGCCACGTCTTGTGTCAGTACGGCTCAAGAGCACGCACCTTGACCGTCTCTTTGCCGATCCCCGCGTTCCCGCCCGTGACGATCATAACCTTGCCCGAGAGATCGGGAATGTCCGCGACGCTCCATCTGGCCTTGGGTGGCGAAAGGAGGTGCGCGCGCATGTAAGACATTTGCGAAAGAGTGGAGAGATGCTTCACTTTCTAGTCTTGAGACTCGAGCAGCAGAAAGACGAAAGTCGCGACGCAGAAGAGCGGCGCGCCGGCAAGTGAGCAGCGACTATGAGCAAATGCTGGACAGTCGGGAAGTAGGAAGCCTTCCACAGATGCTGATAGCGTGATTCATTATATACGCACCAGCTGCCCACGGTAAGCGAGCGCGCCCCGGCTCTCCCAGCCTCGACGGCTTGGTGGCACTGGGACGGGCACGTCACCGAACGCCGCCATTTCTGCTAGGCCCCTCCGAGTCGCAGGAAGAGCAGCGGGGCGCCTCCAGAGTCGCATGCGCTCATGTCTATGCGATGACGAGACCCGCGAGGCCGCCACCAAGCCCGCAAGCTAGCGAGGGCCTAGCAGCCCCTCGAGTCCCCACACGCCCACAGTGCGCACGCTCCCGTGTGGCCGCATGTTCTCGGACCACAGCTTGCGTTCTGACGGGGCCCTGCAACGAGGTTTAATTTACCCTCCGAAGCGCATAATGCGCGCCTCCCACCGCGTCTGCGGAGCAGCAGCAGCCCCAGGCCTCTGGTCCGCGCTCCCAAGCTCAGGCGTGCCACACCTCAGGCCCGTGACGGTTGCTGCAGGGGCTCGCAGAGGCTGCCGATAGCGATCCGAGAAGCAGGAAGAATGGGCGGTTCTGCCCTTCTGACTGATAGCCCCGCAGAGCACCCCTCCCGCGGCCCACAGCTCGCGCAAGCCATCGCTGTCCGATGTGCTGAGCGACCTCGCAAACTGACAGATGTGATCAGTCGTGCACGGCCGATCGGAGCAGCTGCGCTGCTTGAAGGCGAATCCAGTAGCGTTCCGAAGTCGGACGGAGGAGAGAGTCCTGGTCAAGGTGGCGGGCGATGGCTGAGTTCAGTCACAGCACGTACAGTACAGTCAGGTCGCCAGGCCCACGGCCGCGGGGAAGCTTCGTCGGCGCCAGACATAATTTGATAATCGATCTCTTACTCGGACGATCGTCAATGTTTGTCCCGCGCGCTGGTCGGTTGCCGGTGTGGATGTCTGTAAGGTTCGAGCGATGTACCTTTCCAGTCAAATTGAACAGCGAGTTGTACGACATAGTGCCAGGCGTGTTCTCGGCAGGCGTTCTCTTGGGCCGGCTGACACTGTGACCTGCCCTCTGGGACCCATGTGCACGCCTGCAGTGCGGTCACGACGTCGACAGTGCGGCAAGTTTGTGCGACACATCACTCCGAAGGTGAGGCACACTGGCGCTGCCTCCGAGTCACCACGCGTCAAAACCTTCGAGACATACTCTGATTTACCACCGCTGCATCCGCCCTAGGCCAGGAACTCCTCAATCTTCTTCGTAATGAATGCCACATCCGTAGGGTTGGCACCTCCGCCGGCTGTGTCACGGCGAAGTGACCGTGAGTCGAGCGTTTACAACCGGGAACGGATCACAGTACGTACCGGCGTGCCCCCAGACGCTATCGATAACTGCCAATTCTGCGTTCTTGAGCAGCGACATCTCGTTCGCGCTGTCTTCAGGCTACAACATCCGTCGCAGAGGTGAAACGCGGCAACGTGCCAGTGAGCGCGCCAGTGTCCGCGCAAAAGTTAGCACTCTAGGCTAGAAGACTAGCAGATGCGAAGTGATGACGCACGCAGAAGTACAGGTCCGTTTTGCACGGCATAAGGAGCGCCTTTGCCTTGATCGACCCCATGCAACTGGCAAAGTCTCCGCCGTCGCGCACGGACGAGACGTCACCGCGCTGCCAAGTGTCGAGCAGCGAGAGCATGTCGTTGGCGTCCCAATGCGCGACATATCGGCCCTCCCAAACCTCTCGGATGAACACGTCGAGTGTGGGATACCTGGCGACAGGAATAGCGCTTCCTTGTGAGCGTCCCTGTTGGCGCCGGCAAGCACATAATTCCCGACTGACATGCCTTCCATCTCATATAGGTGCTCGCGGAACCACTATCGCGGATCTGTCAGACGGATAGAACCCGATGAAGGTCGCGCGCACGCACTGTCTGCCCGTACGCCCAAGCGCAATACGCCCGCGCAAAAGCCCTGATTCCAACCGTCGGCGGAGCAGTGTAATGGCCATCGTTGAAGTCACGGCCGGCCTTCAGAGCAGCCTTCGGCCCCTCAAGGAAGCTGAGTAGCGTGTTGGCCATCAGACTGTACGCTACCTGGCACCGATCAGAAGCAGCCATGAATCTCACCATTTGTTGTGTGGGCTGGTCCGAGCGGACGAACAGATAGCCACAAGCCGCTCAACAAAATCGGGATACACTGTCGCCCAATGGTAGGCCTAGGCACAGTTCAATGAATCATCGCGAGGCCGGAGGAAGCTGTCAGAGACTGCACCTGCTGCCCTCCCATCGAGAATCCGACAACGCAATGTACTTTGGCGACGCCGAGATGTCGGGTGAGTACGGCATATTGGGCATGACTTGTACGTTCGAGTCAGACTCGAAGTGGCACTTTTGACTGCTGCCAGCTCACATGTTGTCCTCGTAGGAGATCGTAGGAAAGTACGGGCCGTTGTAGGGCGCCGGCTATCGTGACATTCAATATCATAATGACGACAGGTACGCTGGCATTCACCCACCGTATTGGATGGAGAGGACGACTAATCCCGCAAGTCGTCAAGCAGTTGGGACGTGCATTTATGAATTTTACAATACACACCTCTCCGTTGCAGAACAGGGCAAACGTCACTACGAAGTATCTTCTCGGATCGAGTGCCTTTAGTAGGCAGACGTGCCATCGCCGCCCTCAGCCTTCACGACGTCAAGAACATGGAAGTTGCAACTACCTTGCCTTCTCCGACTAGGTATGATTGACCTGAGAGAGACGACTTGGTCAGGCTTCGGAGCAAGGCGAAGGGATGCTTATTACTGACTTCCGAGAGATAATTTCGCCCCGTAACAAGTCGGAAAGACGATGCAAGGATTGGTCGGCTCGCCGTAAGTCTGGTAAGCGGTAACGGCGTCGGGGAGGACACCGCCCGCGACCCTGAAGCGTCCGTGGTGATAGAATTGCAGGGAAGAGTCGGACATCTCCTAATGGTAGAGGTCAAGCCGCGAGGGCAGCAGTAGCGACTCACCGATAGCATTACTCCTAGTCAGGGCATGTTCTCACATATCTATCCTGGACTCACACGAATCGTGGCTTCGGACGCGACGCATTACGCCAAAATGGGACCCCGCGCGATCACCTGCCGGGACGAGACGGTTCGTGCGATGTTACGGCCCGGGGAATGCACACAAGAAGGGGCACGGTATGAGACCGGTGCCCACTGCAGGGTCGGAATACCCGAGGCAGTCAAGTATACATGAGCTTGGAGCTTGGGCGAGCGACGTGAGCGCCTCGCATAACTGCCGTCACGGTCGAGATACCCAATTTGCCTACCTGATGGAACAGGACAGACGAGAAGAGCGCTGCTCATGCTCGCTACCGAGGATGTAGGTCGTCATCATCATGATGCATTAGCAAGTCTGTCGACCAACAAGCAACTACAGTAATTTTGATCATGATCCAGACGTCGTAGCACCGAAGGACTTGGGAGGGGACGGGTTACGTTCCCTCGACATCTCAGTTGATGCTGATCAGCTTGACATCTACAACGTTCGTCAGCAAACACCTCCCGAGTTCACTTCAGACACGGATGAGTGCGAACGTACCGAAGACGAGGGTCGAGTTCGCGGGGATACCCGCCTGAGCCTTCTTACCATAGGCCATGGGAGCAGGAATGGTGAGGGTACGCTCACCGCCAGGCTGCATACCGACAATGCCGACATCCCAACCTGCATCCCGAGTTAGCGGAGCTAGGGACCGAGGGATGCTAGAAGACATACCCTTAATGACCTCACCCTTACCAAGACGGAACTTGAACTGCAAGACAACGTCAGGCCTTCCAACGAGACTGTACCTGCTCGGAACACTTACAGGCTTGCCCTTGGTATTCTGGTCAAAGATCTTGCCATTCTCGAGCTTGCCAATGTAACGCATGGAGACCATGTCGCCGACCTTGGCCTGAGCACCAGAGCCAGTCTTGTGATCAACGACCTTCACCCCGCCCTGGAGAGTCTTGACCTCGCCCTTGGGCTTCTCCTTCTCAGCCTTCTTCTCCTTCTTCTCCTGCTTGCCCTTCTTTTCCTCGGCCTTCTCGGCCTTATCAGGAGTACCGGTCGGGACCGCCTCGCCATTCGCAGCCTTCAGCTTTTTCTGCTTCTTCTGCTGGGCCTTGGACAGCTTGGCCTCCTGCTCGTCGGTCTCCATCGTGTCCGACTCGCGAGGACGCTTCTTATCAGCTTTGGCCTCCGGCTTGGGAGCCTCGTCCTCATCGTGAATCTCCTCGAACCGACTAGAGGAAACGTCAGAGCATGCTGCCAGTAAATTATGCAAATAACGCACCCCTCATCGTCGCTGGGGATGTCCAGCTCATCGGGATCGATCTCGACGTCGGAGCTAACCTCCTGCAGATCATAATCCTCTTCATCGGACATGTCATCCTCGTCATCACCGTAGGGATCCTGGTCGAACGGGTTCTGGTCTGCGGACACGACAGAATCAGCCGGCCGCACGCGACGAAACCGCTGTGAAGACATACCGATGTAATTGCCAGTGAGGTATACGGTGCTGTAGCGATGTCAGACAACTGTGCGGGCAGCATACGACCGAAACGGTCACTCACTTCTTGCCGACGACTTCGATCAGATACTCTTCGTCTTCGTTAAGAACAACGTCGACGATACTGTGCTCGATCTGCAAGATGTCAGGATCGCGTGAGGAAGGACCAGACTAAGTACGCACCTTGCCGGGCGTAAGAGAGCAAAGCACGGTGGTGGAGAGGTCGGAGTTGTCATTCTCCTTCTCCTCGTCCTCCTCTTCCTCGTCATCACTCTCCTCCTCGTCAGCGCCGGGGCGACGGTAGATGAGCTTCACGGTCGTGCGGCCGGACTCATCGGCGAGCTGGTCACCGAGAGCAATGTTCGTGATCCTGATGTCACTGGGAGGAGAAATGACAGACGGTTCACCGGGGGTGGCGACGACACTCCTACAAATACGGCGGCACAATGAGCAGCGCACACAGCGCGTAATACAGAGCCAAGACGCACCAAAGAGCGACAGAGACGACCATTTTGTATGACTTTTGAGGTTGAGTGTGCGAGCGAGAGCGACGTTGACCAAGAAAAGTTGGTGAGAAGCGCGCAAGAGACGCGTCGGCGCAAATTTGAGCGCGTGCGCAAACTCCGCTTGAATTCGCCCTCTCCTCGACCTCGACACTCATCATGGTGCGCCGCTCTGGGGCTGCTTGCGACAGCGTGCGCGGTGCTGACGGCGAATCAATGTCTCTTCCATACAGTCCAACGTCTTGCGACCATACCTAGCGGCCGTCAGGTCAACGCTTACAGCAGCGCTGACGCTTGAGGACTTCTCGTCGCAAGTATGTCTGCCATCGCTACGTCGACGGGGCAGTGACGCTCATTGCGCAGTAGGTCGTCGAACGGCACAACAAACCTGAAGTCGAAGTCGGGTACGTGCAGACGCATCTCGTGTCCGCGTTGTCCGCTGAGCCCTCGTAGTACTTCCAAGGAAGTACTGCTCAATCCCCTGATCATCTCCCGTAACGAGAACGAACGCGTCCTCATTGAACCCTCTATCAATTCCATCCGGCTCAGCATCAAGATCAAGCAAGCGGATGAGATTGAGCGGATACTGTGCCACAAATTCACGCGTTTCATGATGCAGCGCGCTGAGAGCTTCATCGTTCTGCGGCGGAAACCCGTCAAGGTGAGTGAGCCGAGCATCCTGACTGTTTCTGCGCGTTGAACTCGGGCCTGCTCCAGGGCTATGATATCTCCTTCCTGATCACGAATAACCACACGGACACCATGCTCAAGCACAAGATCGTCGATTTCATCATCCAGTGCGTTTCGTCTGGTCCTCGTCCTTGCGCACTACTCAACCAGGAACCAGGTTCATGGAGGAGGTCGATAAGGAGATCAGCGAGATGAAGCTCAGCCTCAATGCGCGCGCACGCGTTGTTGCGGAGTCCTACCTGACGGCAGTACGTGTGTTCAGACGTACATCACAGATGCAAGCTGATGTACCTTCTAGTTCAATGTCTGACCGTACTCGCGCTACTCATGGCGTGAGAGCATATACCATCTGGTGGCGTCGTTGATATCGATGCAGCTAGAGCATGTAATGTAAGTAGATGAGGTGGGCAGGACACTCAATGTATTATCACGGGCCTAGTCTGCAATCCACTGTCTGTAACGTCGCCTCAGACGGACTGAATGCACATCCAACTGCGCGGATCCGGATCTAGTGTTCAACTCCTTACGCCGTGCAACGTCCGCATCACTTCTCACATTCTTCGCCGTACGACTTAAGCTACTGTGACGTATGCGGCCTGTTGAGCCTGCATGGCTGTTGGTCCAGGCGTTCCAACTCTTCCGCATGAAGCTTGCGTTGGTCCTTCCCATGCGGGCGGTCTTTGCTGGAGGATTACGCCTTCATCACGAAATACATGTCTGGAAGCAGAGTCCAAGACGCAGCCAGCCTGATCCTCCGCCGTCATCACTGCATAGGGAAGACATGTCCGACCAGTTTTTGACCCCAGATCTCATTATTGTCGCTCCGTATGAGAAGCTGGGATCTATGAAGATCGCGATCTGTCGAAATGGTCGGAACCGCACGCACCCTCCATACATTCTGAATAGTATGAGGCCCGAACATTGCGTTCTGTGTTGCTCTACAACCGCCTACTCGAGTGAATGCAGTTCTTCAGTGACCTACCCACGATAATCCCGCTGGGCTCCTAAGCCAGCCTCTGGTTAGCATCCCTCTGGAACATCAACGTGGCGTGGTACGCATCTTCGCGTCCTCGAGAAATACCAGGAAGGCTCACGTTCGACGAATTCAGAGCCTGTTAAGCGTGCTCTGCATTCTTCAGAAGGAGCTCGTTTGCAGGGATCCCCCGGCGCATCAGAGTGGTGAGTGGCGGCAATTTCCTTTCCTGGGAGCAGCGCGAGAAGCGCCGACGAATGACGTAGTACGTGTCCCGCAACGTGTGCTGCACTCGGCCACGCTCGCGCTCCGCCCCGGGTGTCTGCAACTCCTCCTTGTCTCTGCACCACGTCGTACGATGCCCGACTCGCGCGCACTCGCACTCGCCGCCGTCACATCCGTCGTGCTCTTCGGCACCATCTACTCCGTCGGATACGACACGTACCTCGACACCTCAAATCCCCTCATCACAGCGCAACCTCATCATCTCCACGAGACGGACTATTTCGCGTCCAAGAAGAATCCGCTCAACGTCTATTTCACCAAGAAGCTCTGGGGATGGACGACCGGCATATTCCTCTTCCATTTCTTCACCAGCCCCTCCGCGACACGCACTAGGACGCGTTTAACGCAGTATTTCATCGCGACCACTATCTGGCTCGCCTTCACAAGCTGGTTCTTTGGTCCGCCAGTGTTCGACCGACTCACAGCGTCCACAGGGGGCGAATGCGTTCTCCATCTGCCCACGGGCGCGACCGTACATGTTCCTGAGCAATACTGCTATACCAAGTCAACCATTTCCACCACCACGCATACCTCCCTCTTCCCCGCGTCTTTGCTCCTCCCCGACGGCGAGTGGGCCGGCGTCCCAAGACTGCGGAGAGGACATGACGTCTCCGGCCACATCTTCCTTTTGACGCTCTCCACGCTGTTCCTCGTGGACCAGCTGAGGCTCTCCTTCATCCCTCCGCCGGGCGCGCGTCCTTCTGCTGCGCAATGGCCACCAATGCACAAGTGGGCCGTCGCATTGGGCGGGGTTGCGACATGCGCCTGTATATTTGCCACCTACACCACGAGCGTGTATTTCCATACGCCCTCGGAGAAGCTCACTGGCTACGGTATGTGCGCCCTGCCTCCTCATACCGAGATACTTACTGATCACCCCTCATCAGTTCTGGGCGTTGCAGCGTTCGCACTCACTCAATTGCCGCATTACCTGCTTGCCACCCCCACACGAAACGAGATCGCGTCTCATCAAGTTGTCACCTCGGAGAAGGTCCTATCCTGATGGTACTGCTGCTTGTGAGTATCGGCGTATCACTGCCCTCATCCCTTTCGTTGACACGTACTCACGCAGCACCGGTTGACAGGCCTTGATGCAACGCCCAACAGGGCGTGCTTGATGACATTGTCTGCATTACTGTACCACGCCCTTACTCACCTTTGATGCGTTACCCACCAGTTCATGTACTAACTACTATAGTCCCGAATCCACGACTATTGATCTGTCAGAAGATTGGCTACGCTACCTGAGACGAGATCATGCAGTGCGGGCGGTTGTGCCTGAATAGTCGGTAGCACCAGGTGTACAGGACTATCCGCGAAGCGATCCAACTGGTTGCAGAGTGAACGATCCACGTCATGGGGGCATGGTGAGAGTACATAGACAACACAGTAGACATACGACGTGTGCAATAACGAGAATGCGGTCCTGGCAGCGCATCCTCCAACGATTTTACCGCTCTCCCGAGCTCCAGTCCGGCCCCCACCGGCTGCACCCGCGACCCAACAAGGACGAACGACGGCATCCCGACGGCAGTTTACGCAGAAGCCTTCGCGAGGGTCTTGCGGACCTGATCTCTCCGCGCCTTCTTCGCGAGCATCACGCAGAAGCGCTCGAAGTCGTTGAGCGACCTCCGCTTCGCGATCGCCTCCCGCTTCTGCGCCCAGGCGGACTTGTTCCACTTCTCGACGGTGCCGTCCTTCTCGAGGTGCTTGCGGATGACGCCAGTGCCGGCACCGCGGGGGAGAGAGGAGAGGACGAAGGGCGTGAGGGTCATGTGGCGGTAGGGGAAGGCCTGGCGGGGGACACCAGTGGTAGGGCCGTCAATGAGAGCCTAGGGATGGGTATGAGGACGTCGTCACTTCCAGGGATAGTAATGCTTGTGCGTACCCGGTTGTGGTCAATGATCTCCGCGATCACAGCAATGCGACCTTCATGAGGACCGGACTTGATGAGCACGACTGAAAGTCGCGTAGTCTTAAGTCTGAGGGCGGGAGCAGCCATACACGAGAATTAACGTACCACGGCCGACCTCGACGAAACGCTTGAAGTTTGATGGTTGTGCCTGCGGGACAAACGGCATTAGAGCTTGCTGTCGCTACCCCGATGCTGCCCAGCGCTGTCCAGAGAATGTGCAGAGGTGCCCGAGGCCATGCCAGAACAGTCTGTGCCGCCCAAGTAACCAGATGTCATCCAAACATCCGCCTTGCCATCCAGCCCAATTTCCGCCTCCCTTCCACCCAGAATCGACCCGACAGCAATCCAAGCACTCCCTAGGACGGACTGGCAGCATTTGGACACTCACCGGCATGTTGTCGTGCTTGAGGATGTCGTTGTCGTCGTCGAAAACTTGGGCGGGCTGAAGGGCTGAGTTGCTTACGTGATCGATGGGCGCGTCTGCAAATGGGCGCTTGAAGGGCGCTTGTGGATGTGCATACACTGCCGCCACGTGGCTCTGGTAGGCAGTAGGTTCGACTCGGAGTCGGTCAAGTTCGCCCGTCCTCGACGGCGTCGACGGTCCCGCAACGCCTCGTCGTTCACATACAGGGGACCTGTTGGCCGTCCTTTGCGCTGCAGTCAAATAGGCCGTGTGCTTCACCGCTTTCGCACCCAGAGCTTGTCCGGCATTCCCTCTCAAGCTCGTTCGCATCAGAATCACCCGTCGGCGCTGAAGACCTGAAGTCTGTTCTGTGACGTCCACCTTGTCAGCGCCGTTGAACATTCGGGAAACTCGACCCTATACTTCCCTCGCCTGCGGCCTGATAACTCACAGTATGTGAACCGCGCTTTATCATTGGCATCTCTAACTGCTCCGTAGCCGCAAGTGCAGTACTCCTCAAACCACCGCGCGGTCACCAGACCCGCGAGCTGCAGCGATGACTCGATACCATGTCTTCTGTGGCGCCCCCGCAGCTACGGATGCGGAGGAGCCGTGTGCTGCATTTCAATGGCGCACAGTAACTTCTCGCAGTCCCAGAACGATCCCGCTCACATTACCGCCGGCGACCCTTGCCGCCGCGAGCCGGAGAATTTCCATGATGTACGAGAATGTAATCTTTGGAGGGTCCCAAGGCGAGGATGATTTTGCGGAGCCAGACTTTGAGAATACGTCGGGCGGAAATGGAGCAGTCCAGCCAGGTGCATCGTGTTCTGCATGCCTATCTAGCGGCGCCATGCTAACCGTTTTTAGAGGGGCAAACGACCGTCATTACATGGCCGCAGACTACGCAAGCCACTCAAGAACAGTCGCGCTCGAGAGGCGACATCACTTTCCTTCGTCCATCAGTCAGCATGTCCCGTGTACGATCGCAAAAGGAGACCCAAGACACCCAGGAGACGGAGTCTTACAACTATTCCGACGCCTCATCTATTGCGCAGTTTCCCGCCTTCCATTTCAGCCTTCACAACATCATGTCGCTAGACGAGCTGATCAACCACGCTCAGGCTGCGCGGGCCAGACAAGCCCCGAAGACATCTCACAAAGTCTGCGTTCTGACTGCGGTCCTCGAGGTCGACGGCCCTGACTCGATCCGTATCAAGAAGGGTCCTGAAGCCGGGAAAGAAATCGCCTTGTTGAAGCTCATCCTGGGGGACGAATCCGGCGGCATCTGCAAATTAACCGCCTGGCGTGAGATAGCGGAGGACTGGGGAGGGCTGAACCCTGAGGTATCCGCGCCGTCGGTGAAGAAGGGCGACATTGTCCTCCTAGAAAGTGTGTTCCCTTATCTCTCAGATATACTGGCGTATCTCGGACGCTCACGAGGGCGACAATCTGCAGACGTGCTCACATCATGGGAACCTGAGCAAGGCGGCACAATGGCCACCATACCTATCAGTCTCTCTGCATCGCCCCAATTGAAATCGAAGATGGAGATCTGCTACCGTACGCTTCCTTCGGTGCCCCAGGACGCGCGGCTTCGTCCCGACCTCCGACTGGGCCTGAGCGACGCAGCAGTGCGGAAAGTCGCCTCTGTGGTGCGGTGGTTCGAGGGGGTCGCGGGGCTCTCTTGATTGGCCACGTTCGATCATGTACGTCTTCGGTTGCATGTCGCAGGACGGAGCGCGCAAGGGCAGCCGCCACGTTGAGTACCATGTATGGTGTCGAGGCCGGGTGAGTGCACCTCTGCATTCACCAAGCCCAGTGGCGGAGCTCACAGGTACCTTTCATAGTTGGTTTCACACGCCAGACGGTCGAGTCGAATGTCGCCGCAGATGCTTGCAGGATCGCTCTCGTTCGGAACAAACGAGGCTACTACGCTGCGACTGAGCATAACGTAGTTCCTCGACGATGCTGTGCGGCGGTGCGTCCCACACGAAGCAGGTCCATGCGGCCTGTTGCTGCGGGTTCCGGCGTCGGAAGCGAGCGTTCAGCACAAAAGCCACCGTCCAGGAACGCCATGTCACAGAAGACTCTGGATTTGCCTCGTGCAGGCCCGAAGGCGTTCGGCGCAGTCGAGAAACGAGTTCGGACAGTTGTAGGAAGCAGTCCAGAACTCTGAGTGGTATTGTAATTCTTCTTCGCTTGACATCGGTGTACGTAGGTATTCAATATAGTCCGGTATGGCTACGTAGCGGCAGCGAGAGTCGAGAAGTCCGAGCACGGCGGCCTGCAAAGTCCCTGGGGTAATGTCCGGCGAAGCTACATAAACTGGCCAGCATGAAAAGGAACGTCCGAGCGGTGAACGGTTCAAAAGAATGTAACGGAGGAAGTCCGTGCCTTCGAGACGGGCGGAGTAGAAGGCGACTGCGAGCCGCCGAACCGCGTGGCGGGAGGGGGGTGCGTGCAAAGCAAGACCGACTAGCGATAGGAGCGTACGTGGTACGGAGAACTACACTAGGTATTGTGGAATGTAGGAAGTTATATGAATTGTGCAATAGGTCCGAATCGTCCGCGGGAATGATGAAAAAAGCTGCGAGGTGCGATTGTCTAGGAGTACAGTGATGCGAGTACTTGGTACGAGTAGTCCGACGAGGGGATTAGTCCGATGACACGTGCAAGTAGATACAGTGGGTTAGTCCGTGCGAGTTGATGTAATCGAACGCAAGTCCGGCACGGAGGCATTGTCCGAGAAAGATGTAACAAGTCCGTCGTAGGCCCAACGATGTGGATAGTCCGAAAAAGTGGGTGGACGCGGTCCGAAAGATGATGCTCTCGAAGCGCAGAGGTGGCGGCCATGCAGCGCCGGTACAACAGCTTGAAGAAAAAGAAGGAAGAACGAGCGTGATAGTTCGTAATCGAACGTGAGTTGCATGACTGTGTCCTGGAAGAGACACGGCTGCGGGGGGTCCTGGAGACCGCCGGCACACCGAGAGCTCTTGCGTGCTATAGTCGTAGAGGGCCGTGACGAGGTTCCTCTATTCACCGTCCAAGCAGCGTTGGACTTTTGCTGAGTGGTATGCTGAGGAGACTGGTGAGCCCTGCGCGACCGCTGCACGAAATATGTAGGGACGTACCGATGAGAGGAAACTTGGCGCCAAGTTTGGTCATCACGTAGAGCAGAGCCTCCAGATCCGAACGGACCTCCATAGTGTTCAAGGGGTCTGGCCACGATGACTGGAGCCGCGTCAGCTCGTTTTCGAGCACCTTCGCAGCGCTTGCCCAACACGACTATCCGACGCAGGCCGTCAGCGCCTCGAAAAAAGAGTCAGCAAGATAATAGACGCACGCCGATGACAGGATCAAGGAACTCGAAGTCGGGGTCTGTCACGAGCTTCGTGAGATGAATCAAAGCCCGTGCAGCGCGCAGCGACTTCTCGCGCGAGACGCCGTCGTCCCGCATGAAGGGGGCATGCAGGCGTATCATGGACGCGTGAGCCAGGCTGTGAATTACGATGAGCGCGTACTTGTCGTCGGGGATGGCTCCCCCCACTTGGTGCAAGGGAAGGAGCGTCGTCGTGAATCGGATGATTCTGTGCTCGAATGCCGCGAAGTTTTCAGAGAACGAGCTCGACGTGAGGGAGCCTGTTCAGCGGCGACATCGGTATTAGCAGCTGACGGGCGGTAGCGGATCCGACGCCGGTGACTCACGGGGACTCCAGCTTGATGACAGTCGATGGGCGCTCTCGAAGAGCGCGGACGCCTTGACGCGCAGTGCGTTGGTCGAGAAACCGTTCAGCGAGCTCGACTGGCCCTGCTGGACAAAGAAGCCACGGATGGTGGGCGAGCCGCTACGGATGTCCAGGTCCTCCTGAGGAAGTGATCAGCCGTGTTTCTCACGAGACCGCATGAAGCTTAAGCTCACGTTCTCGTAATCCTCGATGCGCTGCGGCCAGGGCGTGGTGATGGAAGCCAATGGATGATCACTGTCGGGCAGTGTTGCAGGCCTCCGCAGCACCACGGACCAGCACCGGTCCAAGTTGTAGACTTGCCAGAACGTCGCGATTCTCTCACCGCGCTCGACGTTATCCTTTGGCGGTGGCAGCTCGAACGACGCGTCCCACGTGTCGACGTTCATCGACTGGGACTCTGAGCCAATCTGGTGCAGGCGGCACTGGATAGCCATCGTGGACGCCGCAGCTGAGTAGTAACTGCCCTCTAGCAAGCGACCATTCGACAGGTAGTAGAGAGAGAGCATGCAGCAAGCCTGGATGAGATCCACGACTTTTGACGTGTACTGCATGGCGTCGCCGAGGGCAGCCGTGGTGCGCGCCAGATAAAGCTGCTCGTACTGGCTGAGCGACCCAGGCCGGGAGAGATAGCACGCCCAAAGGAAGATGGCGTTCATGAGCACTGGGTGGCGCTGCTCATTAGGAGGGAGACCGAGAGAATCGCGTAGACGACCGACGTGAACGTCGAGACCGCACTGGTGACGGTGGGGGATGAAGATCTCCAACCTGCGTCGAACTAGTCAGTAAGTCGGGTAGATTAGGTCGCCAACCGGACACTGACAGTATGTGATCGAGGGGTGGTGCTTCCATGCCATTGAACGAGCTGCCAACTGCGGGAACAGACGACAAGTCCTGCGGCACATGAGAACGTGGGTCAAAGACCGAAGCTGTCACAGAACCCACTGAGAAGTTGAGCGACTCCCATGCGGCAGGGTCGACCTCAGGCGTGGCGATGCTCAAGGGGCTAAGCATGTTGCGATGGTCCGGTTCACCGAGAGGGAAGGGGGTAGGTGAGGCGGATGCAGAGTAGCTGAGCTTGCCGGGGGAGTCGTAGCTGGAGGACGAGGACGACTCTGAGTAGTACGGAGAGAGGGCGTGGGGGTCGAAGAGCGTCATGGAGGGTGCGGACTGCTCTGGGTTCTCGAGCTCTCTGACACGCATCTCGAGACGGGCGATGTGCTCTCGCATGATCTGCGTTCGCGTCTTGCCTTTGCCGTCGTCGTATTCGCACGCGTCCGCCTTCTTTGCGCGGACGCACTGAACGCAGGCGGGCTTCATTCCGTCGCATCGCTGTGTGGAAGAGGAAACGCGTGAGCGAGGAACACGATGTGGACGGGGGAGAGGAGGAGCTGACCATCTTTCGCTTCCGACAGCGGAGACAGGCCTTTCCTGTATGAGAATGTGTGCGAGTGTGGGCACAGCATGGTGAGCAGAGGCGGGGGCTCAGGCTGAGCCTGAGAGCGGTCGGGGGTGCGTACCTCGCTGGAGCGGTGCCGGGCCGGTGGAAGAAGTGGGTTTCCGCTCCTCGGCCATTACAAAAATAGTAGGGTAGAAAAGACAAGAGAAAGACGGGCACGGGGAGCGGGGGAGGACAGCTGCGGAAAAGGGGGAAAAACCAAGGATGCTGGGCGGGAGAGGCGCGTCGGGGGGCGGGGATTAGACGCTGCGCCAGACGCGGGCCCTGAGGGGGGGAAAGGGGGGAGAAGGGGAAGGAGGAGAGGGGCGGAAGAGGCGAAAGGAACGGCGGAGTAGGAGGCGGGCGGGGAGGAGGAGGACATTGGGATTAAGTAGTGGAGGATTGTACTTGTAGTGAGCAGTCGGACTCGGATGTTACGGAACGTGGCGACCCAAGGCAAGAGCCCAAACGAACGAATCGGCGAGCACAGCGCCTGGCCAACACCGACAAACGCTGCGAGGCCCCATCACTCAGTCAGATGAGCCATCCCTATCCTCTCTCACTCCGGCCAATCATCCCCGACGCATCGATCCCTGCGAGCCCAGCACTCTCTTTCGACGCTCGTCTCGTCTCTGCGACGTCGCGTGTCGCCAGCACTCTCTTCGCCACCCAGCAGCTGCACCCGTCGAGCGACAACGGCCTCGTATTACAATGGTGCTTCCCCTGTTCGCGGGCGTCTGTGCCGACGACGCTGCCCCGGGCCTCGGTAGCGGCGCGATCTGCCGAGAGCGTTAGGCTACGGCGGCTCGGATTTCCGCGATGGTATCGGAATGACTAATGAATGGCCGCGGAATATCGCTCTCGACGTCCTTGCGGCTCTCTCGACCTCCTCTCTGCGTCCCCCGGGGCTGTGCTCGCCACCAGAAGCCTGATCGTCCACGCCCCTCCCCCCGCGACTCACCCCGGCCTCTTCCGCCTCTCAGACATACCACCCCTCCCGCCCTCATCCGTCACAAGCACCAGCACAGCTCCTCAGTCTCGCATCCATGTATCGCGGCGGCTATGCCAGTGCACCACGTCCTGTAACGCCATCTCCTCCTGATGCACGCTACCAAGAGAGCTTCCTTTGTACAACACCCTCCTAGCTGAGCTCCGGTCCCGTACGTTCCGGCGCGTCTGTCCATCTGCTCTTGCGTTTCGTATAAGATCTCTGCGTATCCTCGCGTGCATCTGCCACGCGACTCGCCGCGTCTCCTTTACCGCCTCCAACTCTTGAGCCAAAGGTTCGCCTCCGACAGCGCGCACGTCGCGTCGGCGCACAGGCGTCCTCTATGCACCCATGCGCTGCATGATGCGCACCGGCCGGCATGATTTTCAGGGCTTCCTCCCCAGTCAAAGCTTCCTCCCCCGCACAACCTGAAACACATGCACGTCCGCAGATCCCATGCGGTCATCGCAACTTCTGCTCTCTAATCAGACCATCTTAGATGGCGCCCGTGACGAGCGACGCCGAGTTCCCTTTGCCCCCCATGCGTGCGACAGCGCCCGCGGCAGCAGCCCCCCTCCCCAATAGGCAGGACGCATCTGCGCGCTCGGGCTCGCTGCATGTAGGCAAAACTCGCGCCGGGGCCACTCCTCCCCGTCGAGAGAAATTAGAGACTAACAGGACCTAGTCCAGCTTCGTCCCAGCATATGCATCGTCCCTCGTAGCAACGGACGTTCCGAAATGAGTCCCTCAGGTTACCCCTCCTCAACCGCTTAGCCGCTCCGTGCCAAGCCGTGCTCACAATAATATAGGTGCGTCCGCCCACGCAGCCACGGACTGATGTCGATCGACGGGGTGCACGCTCCGCCTGAACGATAGTGAACTCAGCCACATCGAGTCCCATCTCGATCCACATGGGGCGGCCGCCAGGCGCGGCACTGCTTGATCTCGGAGGCGGGTATGTCAATCAGCCCCGATGCGCCCGCTGATATGGCCCGCCGCGAAGCGATGATACTCCGGACGCAGGGTGCAGGAGGAATCATTGACCGACTAGCAGACTGCCCTCCATACTCTCGAGAGCACACCTGGTCCACGGCTGAACCCACATATGCATTGTATTATCGCACTTGCGCTTTGCTCACCTCGCGATCCGTCCTGCGCTTGCATAACGACCAAAACCGTCGCAAAAGAGTGCATAGTTCGCGGTGAGCGAAATGAATCTCGCATTTCGCGCCGAACTCGTGCATGTATCGGGTGCGTTTGGGGGCACGATGAGACGTGATGCGAAAGCTTCATGTAAGACGTCCCACCGGCCACACCCACGTCCAGCATTCTCGCTGCGCGTTCCGACGCTTGTGACCGTATGCGAGACGCGGTCCCGGGCAGAGAACCTCCCGGTATCTGCAGAGCGCGTTAGTGATCCATGATGCTAGCCGACAGCTTTGCATGTATTTTGCCTACTAATACGCAGTATGTATCATGAACATCCCTGCGCAAGCCAAGCCCGAGAGGACCGACTGAAGGTACCCATCATTTATCGTTGGGCACGATCACAGCGTCGCACGGAGCGCCCTGACAGATTAAGTTGAACGTTGTGAGCGCACTGCAGTGCCACAGGCCCACAACGTCCCAGTCCAGCGGGTGAAACGCGTGACGTGGACTTCGGCGCAAGAGCCAGCAGTCGCTGAGCCTATCTGGAAAGCGTCCCTTGTTACTCGAGACTGCCGAGCAGAAGGGGAGCCTCACAGGCGTGGCGAAGGCGCCCAGTTCGCCCGGGGATAGTTGGACTGGCTTACCAGTACGCAGTTTCGTCAACGCCGGACGATATACGGCAAGCAATCCGCAAGTTGTGCGATTCCTCTCACTGCAAAGCGGCCCTTTCGAACGCGATAAGCGAGGCTTGACTGGACGGTAAGCTACTACCCCAACGATCTGACGTGAACTATGATCGTTGGCGATAGAACGTCTGCGACCCTGGCTCTATGAGCTGGGGACCGGGCAACGGTCGTGGATTTTGGGAGGACATGGATCACTGATGGGCGGCAAGAACATTGCGCGGATCGAGTAGCTGAAGAGGAACGTACAGGACTGCAAGGGTAAGTCGCTTGCGACAAACACGGCGCATCATCGTGGAAGGGCTACATTTTGACGAGGAAGTGCGCGTATGCCTGTAGGCGAGCGAATCTTACGTTGCAGCACTTGATGTCCCTCGCGTAAGTACGATACGCATCAGCACAGCAGCCGTTCCGAGCTCGCGTGTACCTCTTTCGCCGGAAAGCAGTCCACCACATACTGCAGCAGGCGCGGCCTGAGCACCCTATGGCTAGCGTGAGACGAGTTCAGGTGAGGGTGTGTCCAGAATCCATCCGATGAGACGGTACTGACTTGAATTAGTCTTGCCTGGGTGCACTATCCTTCATCCGCGTGTATACTGGTCAGGGTCTCTGGGTAGAACGTTCATCGACAAGGGCGTAGAACATTGAACGCGAGGCACCGAGGACGACTGGGAGCTGTGCCTGACGCTGGGTGCGCGTGTGCTTTCCCGATTAGGGGAAGATTTGGCCCGATCGAGTGAGCATATGGCAGCCGATCGGATCGAGTGTGATATCACACGGAGAAGCCGTCGGCATCGCAGACATCCATCTTGTCCGCTCCGACCCCGGCCGGCGCACTGCACGAGCTCTGCTGGCACTCGCTCGTCTGCGCCTCACTGCCCTTTGCTCCGTCCGGCCTCCTCAGGATTAACGGATCGGCCGCATGTCCCATCTTCTTCCTGCACTGCCCATCGCTCTCTCCTGATGCATTTCTCCACGCTCCGCGCGACCGAGTGCGACCGCGTCCCTCCAATGTGCACCTACGTTTCTTGATCCTGGGCTCCAATATTTTCCGAGCCTCTCGATGCGCGTTTCAAGATGCATCAAACACGACGACGGTCCACGCTGCGCGCTTCTCCTTCCTACAGTCATGTCCCGGTTCATGTATGATATGTGATTCCCCGAGCGGTCGGAATCGCAGTTTGTCGACTTGCAGCTGTTGTCCAGGGCTCCGCGTGTCCGGCGCTATGGGCAACGCGGAGTTATCAACACTGAGATCTGCTCGAAACAGGTCGTCCATCACGCAACATCTGGACATAGTAGTAAAGGCCTCTACACTTACTCTATCACGCTCGCTGATGTCCCACGTTTGCGGGCAGATACTTACTTCCGCCGACAATGATCCTGAAGGTACGGCGCTCTCACGGAAAGATCGCCGCCGCGCATCTCTGGGCCGTTTCTGGGGGAACGCTCCGTACATGCTTGAACCTGTCATCTCACCTTCAGAGCAGACCTCCCGGACCTGGTGGTCCAGTGGCTGTGATCAAGCCATTGTGCATCTTCTTGCTTGAAGGGTTGCTCAGGAATCTCGCTATTGCCCCGGCATGCTGCAAGCAGCGCGCTGGGAGGTTGTGAATCCCACCAAGACGCTGTACATATGGTTGCCCTCCGTCATTGACTTGAGGGTCGTCGAACAGCGTAAGAAGCGGTCTGACAGTCTCCTGAGCTCTCGCATTGCAGCGAGCTCTCGGGACGTACTCACCCACTCGAATGCAAGAATTCCGCCACGAAATGCCAGCCGGGAACCAACATCGGAGAGCAAGATGAGCTCTCATGCTCGTAAGTCTGCTGCTCACTATCTCTTCAGCTTCACAGCTCTCATCCAGTGCGCTTGTGTGATCAACGCAAGAATCCGGAGACTTCTCTGTCAGTCGGTCTTTACTCTATTAGTATGGAGGCCAATCGCCACTCATTCCCCGGGCCAACAGTTCTCGCCAGACATCCTACTCGACGGACCCTCCAAACTTTGTGTCTTACCTTCCTCCTTTCTCTTGCGGACTCGCTAACTCAAACGCTGCTAGTCGTGATCAGTGGAGCTTCGCGTAGACCGACCCCGGCCAACGTGGTCCCTCCGCGGAACATAGCGGACCGTCTCTTCGTATTCCCGAACCGCCCGCCAGACGCCTCCTTTGTCTCCCCAAAGTTCCTACCGCTACTGCGAATTCTACGCCGGGCGCAAAGATAAGCCTTCACAGGTCAGCTGCTTTCCTTCCTGGTCCTCGTAACAGTGACCCTGGACATCCTTACATACTCGGAAAGCAGCATGACAAGATGTCTTCCCACCCTGATCACGCTCGCTCAAGCGATCCGGAATGAACATGCCATGGCTACCGGGAGCCCTGCACTGTCTCCCGCCCTACCCATCACCGTCCGGTGGTCATCCGTACACCATATACTGTAGAGCATAAACGTCACGCCTCGTATCCATGGTACGCATCATCGGTGGAAAGAATGACGGCTCAATGGAATCGCGTCGAGGTCTGTCAGTGGTAAGGGCGGTCAAGACGGGCAGGGAGGCAGGCGCGGCGTCCCCTGCCCGCTCATGGACGTCATCCCGGCTAACTCTCGAACGCCGACGCCGCTACTTATCGGTATATACATCTGTCAGTAGCTCGTGGGTCTCTTATGCTCGCGACTTGCTTTTCTGTACAGTGCCGCTCTGTTTTACGTTCACAACGCAGACGCGCCCTGCCGCTACAACCAGCACCTGAGTATGAACTTCATGGGTAATCAGTCTTGCACCCTTGGCGACACGCGGTCCTGTGTACACCGATGGCATTCCCCGGCCCTTACGCCGCCTGTGTGAACACAAGGAAGGACTGGGCTTACTCGGTACATACAAGCTGCTGAGCAGGCAATACAGCAAAAAACGGGCGACTAGCGCAAGAGACAAACGTGACAACCGAGCAAGTACTGTACGGTCAACGTAGCGTACAGATCTGACACACGACGTACAGAGGACACAGCAGAGGAGGCACGACAATGCAGGTGAGCACTACTACTTCGTCGAGAAGCCGGCGGCAGTGCGGATCGAGTCGAGCAGGATGTCCCCGGAGTCGCCCCCGACCTCCCACATCGAGAAGCCACGGAGGTTCTGCTTCTGAATATACTGGCCCTTCGCGGCGAAGGAGTGGGCATCATCAAATGACACCATGACGTTCGTCTGCTCGTTGTAAACGTACGGCTGTTGGCGAGATCCGGACAGCGTGCCTATCAGTATTATGGCCTTGCTCGTCGGCGGGGATGAACGCACCGTCTGGCTGCAGCTATCGAAGCTATAGTCTATCCCTGAGGCGACAGTCCCGTTCGTGTTGAGGTAGCCGGCGTCGATAAGCCCCCAGAACGTGATGTCTCCCCCAGGCGCCGTGGTGATGTTGCCGCACCCGTCGTCTCCGCCAGCAGGATCGTCCCACTTGTCTCCGGCAGGTTGCTTGTCAGCAACAAAAGGCGGGTAGGCGGCAAGAGCGTGCGCGCCCTTCTTGGGGAGGGCGTCGGCCTTGTTCACATAGAACGAATGGCCGTAGGCCGCGACACCGAGCACAGTCTGGTTAGCCGGCATTCCTGCAGCAGTCCAGGCAGCAACAGCGCTGACAGCACTCCCCGCCTTCTCCGACTTATTGGTGGCACACGTATCGTCGAGTGGCGCGTTCGGTCCGACCGCGCTGCTCCACGGGCCCCAGACGTCGTAGTTCATTATCTCGATCCAGTCAAGTGTCTTTGCGAAGCCGGAGACATCCGCGAGCGGTTTGCCGTCTGGGCCGGCCCACGGATTGAGAGACGTTGCGGCACTGAGGATGAGCTTCTTGCCGATCGGATCGGCGCGGAGCTCCTGGAGGAACGAGAGGAAGTTTGCGGTGTCCTCCGGGTCCAGCTTGTTGCATTCAAGGCCGAGCACGGCAGGATATTCCCAACTGCGAAGTATGTTAGCGTGGCGCATGCCCCAATATATATCTTGTGCGTACTCGAAGTCGATGCCATCGAGGTCGTGTTGCTTGGCGAAGTCGGTGACGGTCTTTACGAAGGCCGTCCGGTTTGTGGCAGTTTTGACGTTTGTCGAGAAGTACTGTGAGCCAGTCCAGCCACCGATGGCGACCCGGGCCTTCACGCCCTAAACTCTCGACACGGGTGAGTTCACCCCGCTGCACTGTCCGCAGGAGAGACTCGGCGACTTACGTTCTTGTGGGCTGTCTGAACGAACTGGGGCAGCAATTGAGCATCGGAACCGTCCAGGGAGAGTGTATGCGCATCAGGAGTCGTTGTTCTGGGTAGTGTTCAGACCACCCGCACGAGGAGTACAGCTCTGAAGAAGCGCCGCGGTGGCAATGCTATACTCACGCGAAGGAATACGTCAGATGAGTGTACTTGTTCCAGCTGACGTCGTCGAGGGTGAAGTCGCTTGAGTGCCAACCAGCGTACCAACCCGTGGCGACACGAGGTGATTTGGAGGCATTAGATGATCTTCCGGCCGAACATGTACGCTTGAATGAGTGAGATTTGGCCTGAGCGAAGGGCAGGGCGAGGTAAAGAGCGATATAAAGGAAGGACAGCATGGCTTCGAGCACGCAGGTGAGCGTATGAGGACAGAAGCCCAAGGGTAGCAAGTGCGATATGCCTGACGGAGTGCGGCACTTATAGGCAAGAGCACAGGATTCATTGTTCATCATGATCAGAGTACAATACTCGGGTCTGCGGACCGCCTTGTGATTCAACTGGACCTGTAGTGGCGGCAACCTCGTAATGGGTACTTACTGCCAGCTACAAAGCGTGAGTGCTGCTGATAGTTGCGAATCAGACTTGAACGCGGCTACATAAAGAGTACTACCACCAGCATGACCTAGGACGCAATAGCACAGTAAGTGCACGCGGGCGTTCGTTTCAGCCATCGCGGGAGCTTCTTCGAGTTGCCATATTCGATTGAACAGGACACCGCCGCAGTCGAAAGCGCCCCATTTGTACCTACTACAGTAGGATTCCGTGAGCGACGTCTGCATCAGATGCATCTGTAAGTGAAACGACTGACTCTTGACGACTCTCCCATTGGTCGCAGGCCCAGCTGCTCGCTTTCGTCTTTCCCTTATTGATAGAGGGCACGGATATGATTGTTCGTATTGTCTCGGCTTCGACAGCTTGAAGGAATAAAAGGCCGGACTCTGCGATACGAACCTCTGACCATACAAGCAGCATGATCTTCGTCTAGGACCACGACGCCTTGCCGTCATAATCCAGAGCTATACTGTACAATCATGCCCGAGACCTTGCGGGGACCAAAAGCAGCAGCCATGGTATCTGCATGCAATCAAGTCAGCACACCGCCAGTGACGGGCGGCTCAACCAATGTGGCTGCACTCACCGTACAACCTCCAAACGCTGCAGTGACGCCGTCCTCGCGACCACCAAACAATATAGGCCACCGAAGGTCTACGCTGGATGCGGAGTTGACGTTGGAGTATAGGATGATTGCGTGAATAGTGCGTGCATCAGTCTGAGGTGACCATGCACCAGGCATGTGGGCCAAAGTCCAGCATGTGCTCCCTGCGAAAGCTAGGAAACGACGATGACAATCTGTTTCGAAGAGAACATGCCAGGTCACAACGACATAGCACCGCACACATGACGTTCGTCAAACTCCCTCAGCAGAGTGAATTACACACGCATGGCCCTAGTCAAACAATACAACAACGGCAACCCGGTGGCTTACCGCGACGCCTGACAACGGAATGCACCCTCTACGCATGCCGACCTCTCTTCCGACCTCTCCTGCCGCCACCGTCGTCTGAGCCCTGCACTGCGCTACCATCGCCCAAGGGCTGCAGCCTCTGTAACAAGGACGTAGCGGGCTTCGAAGCAACACCTTCCACTGCAGAAGGCGGTGGTCGGTTTGCAGCCTTCGCAGCACCTCGAATGCTAAATCCCCGGACAGGATCCTTGTCCGGTTCGGGAGACGGCCGTGAGGGGCGCGACCGTACAGACGGAGGCGGCATAGCCCTACCACCGGAGGCAGACGGCAATTTTGGACCACCGGAAAGGGTATCGGGTTCCGCTCGTCGCTTTGCTGGGACAACGGGATCGGTGCTAGGGCGTTCCGGCTCGGAGTCGGCCATGCCTCTACGACTGTAACCACGATCGCGTTGGGCGGGCTCGCGCTCAGGACCGGGGCCTCCCGCTGCCTTGCCATTGGGTACTGTAGCATTGAGTCGACTGAGAAGCGAGGGGATCGGTCTTGACTCCCCAGCGTGCGAAGTGGTTGCATTCTCGACGGGCTTAGCGCTACCTCCGGACTGGGCACCCGCCGCATGCGCCTTGTTGGAGGCCGAACCTGGACCAGAGGGTGTGCCATCACGTCCCCTACGTCCATCCGTCCTTGCTCTCTTGGCCGAACGTGATACCAGTTCATCGGCTGGAGGCGGAGGCGTCCTTCTAGGCGTGTTCGCCGACCCTGCAGCAGCAGTCGTTTCCGGTTGCGCAGTCGCGGCCGGACGATCTCTTAGATGAGGAGGGGGTTGTCTATCTCGCTGGCGGTCGACGCGAGGTGCACTTGGGGCCCCGTTGTTACCGGATGCAGGTCGAGGAGGAAGAGTGGTCGGAGGAGCAGGAAGCCCATTCCTCGGTCCTCGAGGGCTGACCGGAACTCCCGCAGCGTTCGAACCACTCGAACCTGATTGTACGTCGGAGCCGGGACCGTTCGGGGCGTCCAGCTTGCGCTTGTTGACGTTCATGATGCGACGCTGTTCTCCTCTGCCTGCATTTGCGCCTGCGATGCCGTTTCGGTGGGCTCCATTGAACGTCCCGTTTGCAAACGCGTTGTGCACGTTACCTTTCTGTCCGTCACCCTGTGCTACGGAGTTCGATGCGCTGGTCTGCGCGGTGGGCGTAGCCGGGGGTTTGAGCGGTTCGAGGAGCAACTACAGTGATCAAAGCACAAAGAAAGAGGGGATCGTCGGACACATGCGGCGATAACGAAAAGCGGTCCATTGCGAACCCTGATCACGCTGTGCACTTGCTGTTGCGCAGCTCTGTTTTCGGTGCGTAGGTCTTCTGAAGCCTGGAGAGGCTCGATGCGGCGTAAGAGACCGACGACGTGTTGCGGAATCTGCAAGCGGTTGTCTCTCATCCGCTGCATAGCAAGTACGGTTACATCAGCCACAATCTGACATGTCAACAGACTGCAGACGTACACGAACGATGCCTTGCAGCAGGGTATGGCAGGCAGCCCAGGGTCTTTGATCCGCTTTCTTCATGTCCGTGAATATCTGCTCCGGACGTCAGTCGTCAGAAATGGCAGTGCAAAATGCGTTCACTCTTACCTGTAGCAATACAGCACAGACATCCGGGAACTGCTTCCGAAGTGCTGTATCCTCGGCGATGTCGCCGCCGTTCCCCATTCTTTTTGCGGTCTCTGCTGCCGGCGCGGTCGGAGGTGCCCGACCGCTAGCATCCTCGCTAGCAGCGAATGCTTCTGCAACCCTGCGGATGACGTACGCCTGGTCTTCTTCGGATAGACGGGATAGAACCAGTTTGGTCGTGAGATTGGTATAGTAGAAGCGTAGGAGATGTGACGGATGGGCGAGCCGACGGTCCACAGCAACGTAAGACGCTAGGTCCAAGTAGTAGCGCGAGTGCTGGAGAAATCCCTTCTCCGCACCGGATGGGAGGTCGGTCTTCAGCGCCGCACGCACTTGGGATAGCAAGAGGTCGAGTAGCTCTCTACCCCTCAAAGACGGCGGTCGGAAAGAGGGGAGAGACGCAAGGATGTCCTTGACAATGACGTCCACTTCGCTCGGCGTCAGCTTTGAGATGGCCTTCATACCAACACATCATCAGCTGTAGTTGGGGTGCCCTCGTCAAGAGCAGTGCGGTGTACCTTGAAGAGACCCGAGACAAGGATCTGTTCAGCAGCACTCCCCGGTGCACTCGCGTGCCGTTCTACGAGGGATCGCTTCGCCTCTCCGGCCAGAAATGCAAGGACAAGCGACCGAAGCCTGTCTCTGATAGCCTGTTCTTCCTCGTCAAGAGGCTCATCGGGCGGTACGACTTGATCACAGATGACCCCGAGGGTGATGACAGGATCCATATCGAGATGTTGTGTGAGAGCACGCTTGACAAAGGTGACTTCTTCTGGCTCGTCTATGCGACAGACAGGTTAGCAAGCTTCGACGAGGGATGTGAAGGATGTGGCGTAGAGCAGTGATCGCTCCGTAGGCCGTATACCACTCAAGCGAAGGGATGTTGCCCGCATACTCGTGGCGGGCACTGATACAAGTCCTGAGGAAAAGTGCAGGGGAGCGCGACTCACCGCTTTGAAGAAGTTGCACCAATACATCCGCATTTCTCTTCACCCACTTCTGCTGCTCGCGCGACACGTCAACAATGGCTGCATATCCTTTGATTCGGACCTAGAAACGCAGTCATTGGACGGGGTGATCGCAAGAGAGCAGTGGGACGAACATACACTGGAGACTGGGTCCTCGCAGAGGTCATATACGGCATTGATCGCGTCGTCCTCGAGTTCGGGGAAGTCCTTGATGAAGTACTTGAGATTTGTGGCAACGATGACTTTCAGAGAGGGATGGGGAGAATGCGCTAGGTCAATAAGGCGTTTGAGGGTATCCTTGCGCTATAAGTGGAATACATGTTCAGCTTCGAAACCAACGGGTATGAGGACTGCGGCGCTCACCAAGGCAGATGTCTTCACGGGGGTACGCTCCGCACGACGCAGGAGATCCCTGATATCTTTCTCCTGCTCCGCGAGGCTCCTGGAGTCCATGGCCGACGTGGAGGGAAGACGGACAATGTGTTGGTATTCGGACGGAGGGAGAATGCGCTTTGGCTGCACTGCTCGATCGCCGAGGACCAGTGGCTACATAGACGCCCGAACAAACACGTACAAATGTACAGTACAAGGCCCAATTTGGAATGTTTCTCAGTTCCTTCGCTTCCATCATCTCCGTCGCCTTCGACCATTAGTGACTCCTTCCTGCCCACCGGGCGACCAGGACTTTGTATTCTGTGTCTGGCCAAGACGAGACACAAGAAAACTCATGGGCCTCGTAGTGTATCTCCCCCTGCATGTCAGTCTATGTAGAATAGCACTACAGTACAATCTTCACTCCAGCACAGCCGCGCTTTCGATCACGGCACCCTAGAGAGCATGTATTGTATCTCCGGCTTGATGCTTGCCAGCATGTCCTTTGTCGTGCTCCTCGGCTTCCATCCTATCGCGCGTGACCTCTCCGCTCGGCAGCGCGAATTGGATCCCAAGCTCTCAGACTGCAATGGGTAAAGTGAGCCCCGGCCCTCATATGCGCTCAGAGACCTTACTGACCCCGTCAAAGTAGTTGACTAGTTCCTCCTTCGTGAAAGAGGATGGTTCGTCGGTTTCCGCCAGGTCCAGGTCCTTCAGCGCGGCCCCGATGGCCTTGGCGATGTCATACAGCCTGTGCTCGCCGTTTTCTGCGAAGTAGTATCCTTCCTTGCCGTGGCCTATACCTTTCCCTGATACGATTGAGTTCCAGAGGACTTCGTACACATAGACAGCTGGTAGTCCACCTGCGTTCAGCCGACACACTCTTCGAGTCCCCAGCTGTAACTCACCATCATCGATGTGCACATTGGCCCACATGTTCTTCCCTTCACCTACCATGCCCGCTCGACCTCGATCTATGCTAGCCATGATGAGCGCGGGTATCTGCTGCGACTGCGGATTCATGATGCCAGCGTCGACCAGAGGCCCTCTCGCAAGGCCATATATTGTGGGCGGGAGGACAAGGTACGTCCTGACGTAGCCTAAGTTCTGGGCTTCAGTCGTATCTCTTTTATCCGCACGCAACGGGCGACCTGACCTTCTTCGTCTGCTGCGATGACGGTGAGGTCGATTTCCCTATGTGGCTGCTCGGGAGCTATCTTCGCAAGCTGCTCTGAATCATTGTCATTGTATATGTCATCAGTGCTGTACATTCCGGCGGCGTTGTCAGCGAGGACGCCTGCAGAACGTGCTCAGTACGGTGCTGCAAGATGGCGTGATGGGATACACACCGGTCCCTGACTGCATAGGAAGAGCATCAGTGACATAGGCGGGCATTTCATACCGGCGCAAGGACTGACTGTGTGTATCAATGTCCCGACATTGCCTGTCTCTCGATGCCGCCTCCTGAGACCGGCGAGTACGGCCTTGGTTGAGTTGATATGATCCGCGTCCGCCTGGGAGAAGTTACGATGAGAGAACGAACGGTTGCGCGAGGTACATCTCGTCGTACGCATTCGAAAACTATATCTGCTTGACTGGCGAGGGACTCGATCTTGTCGGCGTCGTCAAGAGTGCCCAAGACCGTATTGACCCCGAATGGCTTCAGCTTGTCCGCCTTGACTGCATCGCGCAACAGCACTGTTATGTCGAAGAGAGGCTTGCTGTTCGCGAGAAGGCGGGCTAAGACACCGCCGCCTATGTAACCTACTTGTACATCGACGTGAGTGCATGATTGGCATCCAGAAGGAAGTATGGAGACCTGTCGCGCCTAGAAGAAAGACTTTCGCCCTGTCGGGAGACATCTACGTTATGTTCAATTCCGAAGCGTGGATACTGTTGTTCGTGACTGGACGGGTTGCTTGTACGCGTTGTGATAGGAATGAGTGCCCTGGGGATTCGTTGGACCCAGAGAGCCACTTATAACTGACCTGCCTGTGCGCTCGGCGGGCTCGGCTGGATGGGATTAGCAAGCGCAGAGGACTCTGCCCTCCTCGACACCTGCTGACGTCACTCTTCGCCATGAAAGTCTGTTATACAGTTACTCGCAGGATGCTCTTCTCGCATGTACACATACGTACATAAATGAGGAGGACGACCAGTGCCGTATGTAATGGCCACTGGAGAGCGTGCAGCCGGCTGCGGCGGCCTTGGCATTCGCGATAACAAACATCAGTCATCTCGCGCATCTGGGTGCATGCTCACGGCCCCGGGCGGAGCCGCGCGCAGTACAGTCCTTGAGCTGGAGTTCGAATCTTTGCTCCGCAGGTGCTATCCTTGACCACGGCCCGCGGCACGCATCCCACTGCAACGTCAGTGGTATTCCTGTAACGTCTCTCTTGTATTCGTCGCGCTTCCGGCGAAGCTGACCGGCCACGAATTTAAAACCCAGGTACACGGAAATGGCGTCTGGCGGCCTACTGCAAACCACAGCCCACACAATGACAATGGACCCAGGCGGGACCGTCCACGAGCCGCCAGTCTTACACGTCGATCTGATATATGCAATCATCGACCACTTGCAGGACGCGAAGCGCACCCTCGCTCAGTGTTCTTTGGTTGGCCGTTCATGGCTCGCTCCCAGCAGACGTCATCTCTTCCGCTCAATGACTGTCCGAGCCACGGGTCCGCGAGCATCGGGCGGGTTGCAAGCTTTCATCAGCTTCCTGCAAGCGTCGAGCGACGCGCGGGCCTTCCTGCGATTCCTCACGCTGGATTGCGACGCCGCGCTCAACCGTGACTCCCCTTCAAGACACACCCTGGATGAAGACCAAATCACGGCCATCCTCAATGCCGCTGTCAACCTCCATCATCTCAGGATCAATGGTGCTCACTTCACCGGCCGCAGACCTTCGAGCTCCCTCGCAAACTCCATCAATCCGAGTCTGAGCTTGAACCATCTGGAGTTCACCGATAACCACCCCCTCGAGGAGGAACTCTTTGTGGCTCTTCTCGACATCATATGCTCCTTCGCACACATAGGCACCTTGGTTTTGAACGTTTACATCTCCTCTCCCGACGGTCCTGCACTCCAGAAGCTCGAACGCTACGCTGATGAAGCTGTGTTTCCGGCCATTCGCAGCCTCATATACCAGCTCCCCACTACTCTGCCGCTTATGCCGCTATATCGCGCGATGCAGCGCTCGAATCAAACACACGAGTCGCTGACGAGCATATCCTTCATCGGCCTTCGACGTACGCAGACGAGAAGGAATGTCCATGACTTCTGTGAGACGATTATCAGCGGTGCCAGGAAGACTTTGCAGGACCTGGAATTCCACCCTGAGGTCGTCGTATTGTACGAGGCCGCATCCGAATGTGAGTTCTTGCGGAAAAGCCAGTTGCCGTGTACGCTGACCATCACCGCATATCAGCCCAGGCGTGGGACATGCCTGATCTGTCAGAATGCCACTGTCTGAGACAGTTGACGCTGCCCCTGGAATGCCAGGATATGCCCTATTCAGGCCAGGAGCTGGCCTGGCAGCTCGACGCACACTCGAACATGCTCAAGCAGCTTCCTCCTCCCTCGCTGGAGCGGCTGATGTTCAAGGTCCGCATCCCCTACAACAGAGATACTTCGCGGTACTTGGCGCTCTACGTCAAGTACCTCGAATCGCATCAGCCATCGTATGACGCTCTGGATCTTGCGCTCGTCGCTCTACCGTCTTCCCCTCAAGTCATCTTTGACTTCGTTGGGCCATGGTGCGGTATAGCGCCAGTACAGGATCTCCAGCGATGCATGCAGGGACTGTTGCCTTGTCTACACGAGAAGGGTTTACTTCGTGCGGTTCAGAGCGTGAGGATTCCACGTTCTCTCCTATGACATCAAACATACTCATTCCTAGCGGATCTCATTTAGACGTCTTTTCCCCGCTGGAGATATTGACGGTGCGCCTGGGTGTTAAGCACGAGGCCCTGCAAATGCCAGTACAGTCTCTTAGGAGGAAGCATGATCCTCTGCGGCTGCCGTACCCTCTCGAGTCTATTCATCAACAGCCTGTGCCGGTTGTGGTTACCAAGCGCAGAGCTGGCAGGCCCGAGAGCGACGTTGTAAGAGCGCATCCGCCGGCCTGAGCAGGCGGACGAAGTAGGCCCGTTTGGAATCGGACCGGGGGCCAATTCGTTCGGATGCGCGGGAGTACAGCTATTGGCCGGTAGTAATGGTCGAGTCGGGCTAAATCGCTACGACTACGGGCGGCGCGGCACTGTGATTCGGACCGAGCAAGAGGTGATTCCGCTCACAGAACTCCGAGCACTCAGGATGTCGCGCTTCCAGCATCTGCCAGGTCCAGTAACTGCGGCTCCGGTCACTCATAACATATAAAGAGGCGTATCGCCCTGTCCTTTGTCCTCACCTCCAATTCCTCACCACGGCGAACTGACCGGTCAGACCGCGCTACACAACCACCCTCGACCTCTACGCCAGACGTAAAGGACGCTTTCCACCATACCCCGATATCCTTCCATCCCTTCACCACCCTTCGGCTTCACGCACATCCAGGCTATGCCAGGTCTCATCCAGCGCCATAACGCGGTCGCCGAGTACTCCGCACTCATTTCTACCAACCCCTCCTCCACGCATCGCCGCAACCGTCGTCTTCGAACAGATGACGAGTACGTCCCTACTACGGCACGTATGGCCATCTCCAACGAGGCCGCAGATTGGTACGAAGCCGTGTGCCCTCCTCTCGAGGAAGTGCAGGACGTCATTCGCCGCTTCCAAGCCGACCCCGACTTCTCCCAGGATCGCGTCTTCGCCTTCCTCGCGCCCATCGTCGTCTTCGGCGCCCTGTTCATCGTCGTCGTCGTCGCGGTACAGCCGCATTCCTTCGCGCATCGCATCCTCGACGATCCCTCAGGTCATACCAGGGATATGGCGAAGGTCTTTGGTCTCCTCTCTGGAGGCATGCTCCTCAGCCTGGTGACGCTGAAGTGCATCATCTGCGGCGTTGCGGAGCTTGCAACGATCATCCTCACGTTGCAAAATAAGGAGAAGAGAGGGAGGAGGGAGAGGGAAGGCGTGCCGTCGTCAGATATGGTCCTTGGAGGCATCTTCATGTAATTTACCGGAAATCATGCAATACGCTTCTACGAGTAGGGATGTCGCTGAGCAGTTCAGTGCTGAGCTTGAACTCTGAAGGATATGCCTGCCATGCAAAGTGGTGGTCAGCGTGACCCGAACGTAGTGCGTGCAAGAACGAGGGACAGACGACTCGTGCAAGTCACTGCTGTATGAGCTCGGATCCTGCTGATGGCAGCCTGTCCGCCGGCCTTGGTACAGTCTCTCCTCATACAGTAGGCAAGCAGTGCGTCCGTGATAATTGTTGGTCATAGAGACCGGCTGCAGGCCTTAGGCTACATGACGCGTGAAACGTACTTCACACAGTGGGAGTGAGCATGACGTTTCGACTGGATAGTTTGAGGCAGAGGCTACGTGGATCTTCACCTACCGCAATAAATACCACTTTCAACACACGGTACATTCTACAATAGCCATTCATAGATCAAGCTGTCTCGTACATACATCCGACGCAGAGGACGGTGAGTGGAGGAGAGAGAGCACCGGCGATAGCCGAGCCGCCTTACCCCGCATGCGCATTTGCTCGTGAAATCGATCCACTCATCCCGTGCGGCAGACTATCTGGGCTCAGTCACGCGAAGACATGCTCGCAGCTCTCCTCGTCGCCCTCTCCGTCGCTGGCATCCTCGCCTACTTTGCAAAGTCTGTCCTCGTCCGCGCACCATCCGGCTCGAGCGAATCAGCCGCATTCGGCGCCAGCACCGGCCTATCCGCTGAGGAACAGCGCAAGTACCAGGAGCAGGTCCTTCGCAAACGCAAGCAGCAGGAGACCGGCAAGAACAGCGAGAAGGATAGCACGGGATCTACCTCAATCATGCAGCCCCCACAAGCGAACCTCGCACCTCCCAAAGACGATCCCTTCACCGTCGAGCAGCTGAAGCAGTACGACGGCTCCGATCCGTCCAAGCCGATATACGTCGCAATCAAGGGTACGCCCCATGTATGCAGAATTTTTGATCGCCCATTTACAACCCCTGCGTTGGTCAGGCACGGTCTTCGACGTGACTAGGAAGGCGGACACGTATGGCAAGGGCAAGTCCTACAACCTCTTCGCCGGCAAGGACGCGTCTCGCGCGCTCGGGATGTCCAGTCTCAAGGAGGAGGACGCCGTATCGGACTACAGCACCCTCTCCGAGGCTGACACCAAGACCCTCAACGACTGGTATGACTTCTTCTCGTAAGTCCAACGTGCCGTCAGTACACGGGCTTGCCTGAGACTTTACTATAGGAAACGATACAACATAGTTGGGAAGGTCGTCGATCTCCCTCCTCAAGGCAATCACTCGCAGTCCGCATCGAACCCCGCTCCTGCTTCCGCATCTGCGCTATAGCCCTGCACGTCTCGGAGTACGGCCAACACACACCCTGTACGAATATGGCGTTCCGTCAATCCTATCCCAGACTCCTCTTCCGATCTCCTTCCCACTCGTGTCGCATTCCCCTCTCGCGCCTATTATACCAGGCCTGCTCGTCCACGATGCTTGACAACGCTTCACACCTGACACTCATTGTGAAGCTGACCCGATTGGGCGGGCATTATGCTTGCGCGTCACCTGGCCCATCAGGCTAAAGCTTCCTCGATCAAATGGCTCGTCCCTCGCACCCGGCTTTCACTTTGGCCCTCAGTCAGCCACATAGATCACGTATTGGTTGAACCTGGTCCTTCACGGTACCGTACGCTGACTGCTCTCACCGTGCACAGAGGACAGCGAGCACATCCATGTCGTCGTCGTGCTGGCTTTGGGAACTTATCCTACTCGCCCCTCGAACATTTGAGAACGCTTGAACCCATTCCCCACGCTTGAACCCATTCCCCACGCTAGATTGTCAAGCGGTAACCATACACCGCTTGGCGGTCTCTGCTCTGGTCTCTGGTCTGACATCTGTGCGAAGAAGCGCGATTTTCGGGCACATCTCAGTCCCAACTCTCGTGCCCGCGCCGCCATTCTTGCGCTCGCTGCCATCGCGAACATCGTTGTCCTGAGAACCCAACTCAGACCGCTCCCACAACACGGACCCTCCGGCTCCAGCATCCGGGTCCGGCCCCGAGCTGAGGCACCTCATCCTTCTCCTGCCGTACGAGACCAGGGGCGGCCGCCCAACGACCGTGCTTCCTTTCCCAGCGTCGAAAGCGCGGCGCAACCCTGCGCACCGCACAATGAAAAGAACAATGCCAACGGAACGAGAACGCGCGGGGAAGATGACCTCTCACCGAGTTTTACCGCTGGCGCCACTGCGGTGGGAACCCCCAAACCGAGCCGCTCAGTCCCTGAGTGCGACGGACATGTCGCTGGGAACTTGAACAGCGTCTGCGTGGCGGCCGGCGGGGGCCTCAGCGCCGAGTTCTGGGACGACGTCTGCTCCCGAGGGCGCTGCGAGCCGCCGACTCCGCATCTAGTCCCACCATCGCGCGAAGACTTTCTGCAGCGGCCCGGAGCAGACGTCGCTCGGTGTCGCTGGGGTCTCTGCGAGCTACGAGAGAGGACTGGCTGGTGCGGCGTGGTATGGTAGCGACATGAGCCGCCGCCCACAGCGCCCTGAACGTCGGAGGCCTTGAAGACGATGCATGAGCCGGGTGAGACATCGGAAATAGTATCTGACCCTTGTCTTTCTCGACGCTGGATTCAGTCTGCGCGAAGCCTATGGTGGCTTCTGACATGGACGGCAAGGTCGAGCGGGGAAGAGGAAGAACAATGTAGGCCCTGGCGATCGGACAGCAATATGGGCTTCGTTGCCGCCACGCAGCCGTCTCTGTGCAAGCATATGGCCTAGCAGGCGCACTGTTCCTAAAGCCCAGAGCGAAAGCAATCGGCGGATGAGTCATCCTCCGCTCGGAGAGACAAGTTTGTTGGACTGACACTGACCGCAGCTGGTGCATGGTGGTCTGCTGGAGCTTCCGCGGGCGTCCTAGTCATAAGCATGGACCAAACGGTCTTCCAACGCAGATGCGGGGGCCTCAGGGACAGCGAGGCGTCCGTTCCGCCGACCTGGTTCCCATCTCTCAGCGAGGCTTGCTAAATTGCAGTTCCGTGAAGAGTGCAGAATTCCTGGTTGGGTATGTTGCGGACGAGCGGCCGCTGATCATCTACGTCGAGCTGTCGTTGTGGGTAGAGAGCCACATCAAGACGAATGAGGCAGGACGAGCCTGTGCATCGATCTCTTGTCATCCTATGGTCATACCACGCTCACAACGTGTGCTTCCAAGCGGGCACAATGGAGCTACAACACCCCTTACCCGGGTGGACGAACCCTCTGCGGCGTGCAGCCGATTTGGCCTATTGGGTAAAGACGCTTCAAAGCGCCGCGTTCCTCATCTTTGGAAGAAAGCTGCCTTCCCCGAATTCATTGCAAACGATCAGCGTGAAAGAAACGACAATGACTTACCCGTACGCGGAGGCAGTGCGGAAAGGATTCTTGGGCGGATTCCCTAGAGCCACGGGTTGTCGTGACGCGTTGCGTGCCACAACGCCCTCCGCTCGAACACGTTGCTCGCAAGGTTACTTGACGCTGAGGGGTCTTCGCGGAAAAGGTCCGCGCAAGTTCCCTTCTTTAACCCCGGCTCGCGCAGGCTTGCCTGCTGCGTCCGCGAGCCCTGGCACGTTACGCCACGGCAAGTGCGAGTTCGCGTTTTGACCAATTCTGAGGAGCGCTTCCTTATTCTGGGGTGCTGGGGCGAGCGAAGGGGAGAGTGGTCGGAGTGTTTGGGGGCTGATGCGGGCGTTGGACGCGAGAACGCGTGACGGTGCGCCTGAGACTGTCGGGCCCGTGTTGCCTCATTCTGCAGCGATTGTTCCTCTCGTACCTATGTCGCTTTCCGACGCGTCCGCGCCGCCGCCAGGCTCTGCGGCACTCGTATGAGCAAAACGGACGCGTCGGGCTCGAGAAACGAGGGTAGATGACGCGTACGAGGTTCGCGCGACCCCGGGAGGGCGCCTGCTACCGTACCTAGAGCTGCAGCAAGCACTCAAGGGATGGCGAAAGGGCCTTCGGGGTCTGTACGAATCTATGATTGAGGCGCTTGGGAGCGGGAGGGATGTCCGAAGGCGGAGAGGCACGAGGAGCTTAGCGAACACGTTGCACGACTCGCGCGGGGCCGTCGCGGACTCGCCACTGTTTCACGCACGCGCACGCTGACGCGGCTCCCGACGACGCGCACGACGACGAGCGAGCTGAGTCCTGTCCGCGCAGAGAGTGTCGCAGTACCGCCCCGTCGAGTCAACGTGAGAGACCGCAGGGCAAGCACGCGGCGAGTGTTAGTGTATTACGTTGCCCCAGCTGAGGCTGCAGACCGAGCTTCCGCATCGAGCAGCACATACCACCGCCACAGTCCGTACCACCCGCCCCGTACAGCCGTCGTCGCTTTCTTCCCAAGCGCCCCCGGCTTGTCCTCTTACCTCCACCATCCCCCCCCGCTCTTCGACCCTCCCCTCCTCCACCATATCCTCCCTCGCCATCCACCCAGCTGTCGCTCTGCCGCACACAAGCAGACGAATCCATCACCATGGACGCCCTCAGATCGCTCGTCCAACCCCTCGTCGGAGGCGGCGGCGGCTCATCGATGATTGACGGCATGAAGCTTGTCGTCCTCGGTGGCACCGTCGAGACTGCACGTCGTGTCGCGAGCTCAGGCTGGTATGCTCCCGTCCCTCCTCCGCTGCGGCGTAACAGTCACTGATCATTGTTTCGCAACCGTACTGTACATCGTCGGTGATGACGCATCCCCAGGTCCCACTTCATCAATTGTGAGTCTTGCCTCCGGTCCCGTCGCACATTGACTCACCTCTCGCCTTCCCAGCATTCTTCCTGACCGCCCACTTCTCCGAAGAGGACTACCCGTATGACTGGCTCATGCTCTGGCTGTCCCGTCGTCCAGAGTGGCAACGCTCCCGTGAGTTCGAGACAACGACACGCACCTCCACTCCCGGCTTCGGCTCCCGTATCGCGGACAACTCCTTCGGTGACGAGGACGAGGAGGAGGACGAAGGCGCACCCGGTCGTGTCAAGACGCGCGTCGTCTTCCAGCCAACCTCCAACACGACACACACCATTTACTACCGCGGTCACTGGCTCCGTGTGAAGCGCTGGCGGAAGAGCGACACCGGCAGCGAAGTCATCTCGGTCTCCGTCGTCGCCCGCAATAACTCCATCCTGAAGCAGCTCGTGCTTCAGGCCAAGAAGGAGTACGAGGCGGAGGCCGTCCACCGGATACAGATCTACTTCGCCGACTCCCACGGCTGCTGGCGATGGACCGACTCACGGCATAAGCGTCCGATGTCGTCCATTGTGCTCAACCCCGGCGTGAAGGAGATGCTATTGGCAGACACGAAGGACTTCCTAAAATCTGAGAAGGTGCGTGAATTCCGTAGTCCGATCTGGGTACCGGGACTGCTATACGCACTTCGGCCTGCCCGTCGGCTGTCCTTGCGCTGATCTCCAGAGGCTCGAACTGACCAACCCCTTCCTCATGCAGTGGTATGCGGATCGCGGCATTCCGTTCCGCAGAGGATACTTGCTTCATGGTGTGCCTGGTTCAGGAAAGAGTTCGCTGATCCACGCCATTGCTGGCGAGTTGATGCTCGACATTTACGTCGTGTCCCTGTCATCGTCGTGGATCAACGACAGCACACTCACCACGCTCATGGGCCGCGTGCCTGCGAGGTGCATCGTCCTCCTGGAGGACCTCGACGCCGCGTTCACCCGTAGCACGAACCGTGACGGCAACTCCACAGGTAACCCTGAGGGAAAGAGTGAAGAGAAAGCGGCTGAGCAGACAACGACGACCACGACCTCATCACGCCGTACGCGCAAAACCGAGCAGCTCTCTGACGTGAACACGCTGAGTTTGAGTGGTCTGCTTAACGCGCTCGACGGCGTTGCCGCTTCCGAGGGCCGCCTGCTTTTCGCGTGAGTCCCGATCACGCGCCCGCGCTATCCCCTTCGCTCACCGGTCTGAAACAGGACGACGAACCACCTTGAGCGCCTCGACCCCGCGCTGTCTCGTCCGGGTCGCATGGACGTGTGGATTGAGTTCAAGAACGCGTCAAAATGGCAGGCTGAGTTGCTGTTCCGCAATTTCTTCCCTTCGACGGACGAGGACAATGTCCCCATCGAAGGAGACCTCGATAGCATTGAGTTGCCCACGACGCCGCCCTCCCCCTCGGCAGGCTCGAGCGCCGGCTCCACGCTTTTCTCTTCGATGGCGTCGACGTTCTCTTCAGTCCCCACCAGTCCCTCGGGGTCGGCAAGTCCGCTATCGCCCCTCCCCTCGCTGCCTGACGGTCTGCCGACGCGATCGCGCACAAGCTCGACCGCCGGCCACAGCCAAAACCCGAGCAAGGGGAAGGAGCGGTCGCCCGCCGCGAGCGATGTGGGCCTCCAGAACCAGGCTTACCTGCCGCCGCCTGTCGAGGATGAGATCATGGAGGCGAAGCACTCAGCCAAACCGCTGGACGGCGCGACGCTCGCGAAGCTTGCAAAGGCGTTCGCGGATGCGATTCCCGATGAAGAGTTCAGCGTAGCCGCGCTACAAGGCTGTGAGTGTTCCGATGCTTTCGTTCGCTCATCACCTGTGTTCTCCCTCCCTTCGCTCCATTGTTCCACATCCGTGCCTACGTCGCTCCTTTGTCGATCGTCGAGGAGGTTCCCTTCACACTCTCGGCGCCGGTGCGTGCGTGACCGTGTGCGACAAGTATGCTGACAGCGTCCTTCTTCCTGCGCCGATGTCGAACAGATCTGCTCAAGAACAAGTCGCGCCCTGAAGCTGCTGCGAACGAGGCTGCTGCGTGGGTAGAAAGCGAGCGGGCGATGAGGGAGCGGTTGAAGAAGGAGCGTGAGGCGCGCGAGCTCAAGGAAAAGCTCGAGGTGAGTTATCCGATCCAGATCGATTATCGTTGATCGCTTGCCATATCCGGCGGCGTTGAGTTCGGGCTGCCCTGAGTGGCCGGGCTGTGTGGCCCGGCCCGCCCTGGGCCGCCCGAGTGTCCCGACTCCCGAGTCCGAGTCGTGACAAAGTGCTGAGGCGGGCCTGTGATGGCGGTCGTCAACGTCAAGCTCTCGATCGACCACAACACCGTTTCTGATGACAACCTCTTGCCTTGCAGCGCGAACAGCGTAGGAGAGAGTTGCTACAGAAGGAGAAGGAGGCGGCTGAACTCAAGAAGCTCGAGGAGGCAGAAGCTGCACGTAACGCCGTCGAGCAGACCGCCCTGGGCACGGCCGACGTACAGCCCCCTCCGCCGCCGCCACCGCCGCCGATTGCTTCAGAACCCGCGGTCGAGTGTACAGACAAGGAGAACGCGACCGCGGAGCGCGCCGGCGATGATGACGACGCCTCGACCGAAGACGAGGACGAATGCGGCGTAGCAGACTGCAGCGGATTTATGCACATGCGCGATGCAGATGGTGCCGGCTGGAAGTGACTACCTGCTGCGAACGGCGTCGCGATGTCAGCTGCTGCTGAGCACAGCTGCATTGCTCCAGGCGCGTCGCCCGCCTTCGCGTCTCACCAGAGCGAAAGCGGCGGCGGCGGCCCAACGGACGTCGAGGACGGACAGGTAGACATTGACGATCGCTCCGTGACTGGCGGAACATCCTGCGAGAGTGCTGCTGTTCCAGCTGCGACAGCGGTGCAGCAAACAGTTGCGCGCCGCCACTTTGGCGGGTATGCGGTGCTGAGGATGTTTCCGCTGCTCGAGTTTTATCTGCTTCATGTGTATATTTTGTTGCAGCTCGGTTTGTTCGGACGTTCGTGAGGCCGAGGCTGCCGGAGGTCGTGCGGGGCGCGAGTGGGCGACGTACGATGGTGGTCGTGCCGCTGCGTGTTCCGGGCTGACGGTGTGCCATGGCAATTTGTTCTGGCTGATGTTACTGTACATATATCCACCACACGCATAGGCATCGTATTCGCATTAGATACTTAGTACATCTTGGAGTTCTGCTGCATCTGTCACTGTTTAGTCGCATCGCTGTACCATACATGTCCACCCACGCGTTATGTCATCACGCCGTCCGCTGCTCGAATACACGACGGGCTGTTTGGCGTCGCGAACAAGGGGTGAACCTAGAGTGTGATGGCGGACCCCGGGGAGCGCGTCGGGGTGAGCCGGTCGCCAATCAGCGGAAGCAACGGGCGCCTGCGGAGATTTTGGAGGAGACGACGGCCGAGAGGGGCGGATCCCGCCGTGAACAGCTCAGCCCAGCTCTTCTCTCTCTCTCCTTCTTCCTCTTCCACCACCGCCCAGGCTATTGCCGCCCCAGCACCCTCCGCTCTTTTCCTTTTTCCTTCAGCCCGCCCTCCTCTCCGCCCGAGCCTCCATCCCTATCCACCACATCATGGGTTGCGTCCAGTCCACCGGCATCGACGATGAGGCCAAGGCCCGTGCGTATCCTCCCCTCCTGTCCCCATCAATCCCCTCCCTTTTCTCGTCGCGTCGCTCACACCTTCCCTTGTGCGCCAGGCAACGATGAGATTGAGAACCAGCTCAAGCGGGACCGCATGATGGCCAAGAACGAGATCAAGATGTTGCTGCTGGGTGCCGGAGAGTCGGGCAAGGTCAGCCTGGTTCATGTTCGTCCATTATCGCGTTCTCTGACGCAGCAGCCCGCCTCGAACAGTCAACTGTGCTCAAGCAGATGAAGCTCATTCACCATGGCGGATACAACGAGCAAGAGCGGGACTCGTACAAGGAGATCATCTATTCCAACACCATCCAGTCCATGCGGTATGTCGCCTTGCCTCTCTTCTCAGCGTTACGCCCACAGCTAATCACGCGCTGTTCCGCTCTGCCCCAGTGCTATCCTCGAGGCGATGCCACACCTCGACATCCAGCTTTCTCCTCAAAACGACGCCCGCCGGAACATCATCCTTGCTCTGCCTGGCCAGATCGAGGGTGACGTGATGCCCCGCGACGTTGCAGACGCCATCCGCGGTCTCTGGAAGGACCCTGGCGTCAGGGAGGCTGTTCGCCGTTCGCGCGAGTTCCAGCTGAACGACTCGGCTGTGTACTACTTCAACTCCATCGACCGCATGGCGGCCCCCAACTACCTGCCCACCGACCAGGACATCCTCCGCTCGCGTGTCAAGACGACCGGTATCACGGAGACAACGTTCAAGGTCGGAGAGCTCACGTACAAGTTGTTCGATGTCGGTGGCCAGCGGTCCGAGCGGAAGAAGTGGATCCACTGCTTCGAGAACGTGACGGCTCTGGTCTTCCTGGTATCTCTGAGCGAGTACGACCAGATGTTGTACGAGGATGAGAGTGTGGTAAGTGCAGCTGCCCGACGATCTCAAGTCCGGAATCTCACGCCTCCGCCTGTAGAACCGTATGCAAGAAGCATTGACTCTCTTCGACTCAATATGCAACTCCAGGTGGTTCGTCAAGACCTCAATTGTGAGTGATCAGACCGACACCGGCCGACACAGCCGGCTTTAGCATCGGCCTAGGTCCAGTGCTTACTAACGCACATGCTCTCGTCACTTCTAGATCCTCTTCCTCAACAAGATCGATCTGTTCGCGGAGAAGCTGCCGCGGTCACCACTGGGCGACTACTTCCCGGATTACACCGGTGGTGACGACTACGACGCGGCCTGCAACTATCTTTTGCATCGCTTCGTCTCCCTCAACCAGAGCGCAGCGACGAAGCAGATTTACGCACACTATACCTGCGCGACAGATACCCAGCAGATCAAGTGTACGTGCCTGAGTCCTCTTTGCACCCGGGCAACAGCGCTGATCAGTCCGCCTTGATTTTTGATGCCCTTGACGTCCCCGCGTGTCACACTGACTTCGCTTGACACACAATCCGTCCTCTACATCCCGCCAACGTTGTCTCGGTCCTGTCTTGACCTGTGACTTCCGTGGCGCCTCCACAGTCGTCTTGAGCGCGATTCAGGATATCCTGCTGCAGCTGCACTTGCGGGAGTGCGGCCTCCTATAGGCGGGCAGATGGGCGTCGTCCCGGCTTGCGGGACCCGGTACTGGCGGCTCGCATGCTACATTTTGCTCCTTGCCCCGCTCTGTTTCTGCCCTTGACCTCCCTCGCCTTCCCTCCGGTCTGTGTCGCCTCCTCATCGTTCTGTCATGCGCTCCGTCGGCCGTCCCGCCAGCCACGGTGTCCCCATCTGATTTCGCCTCTTCGGCCGCCCACGCGCTCGCTTCCCCTGGATTGTGCGACGCCCAGTCCCAGCACTGCACTACTACCGCCTACTGTACATAGTTGGAGAATGTTTCCTGCCACTCCCTCACGCCAACGCCCTGGCACCACGCGTCGCTCCTTCCATGCCATAGTGAGCCCATGCATCCCGCTATACGACGCTGCTAGCTTGCGTAGCGTCCCAGCCCTTTGGCATCCCTCCCTTCACTTCTCCCCCGATCCATGACGCTTGCTGCCTCCCTCGGCCTTCTTTCCGTTTCCCTTTACTGCCTTGTCTCGCTCATGGTTGTGCTCATGTCTGGTTGTGTCTGGATCGATCGCTTGTAACGACTTATGTTTACGTAGTTCCTCTCTTCTTTCCTCTTCTCCCATTGTGCCGACCTCTTTATCCCTTTCAATCCTTCTTTGTCTTCCGTAGTCAGGGTGCTCCTCTCGTTCTGGCGGCATATACGGGCCGGCTCTACTATATACCTCAATAAGTATAGTCTTTCCTCCCTGGACTCCGAGTCTTCTCTGTTCCGTGCAAGAGGGGGGCGAAACCCTAATTCTCGACATGGACCTCTCTAGCGCCCGCCAAGCGCTGAACTTGTAGTGCGCATTACTCTTCAGCAGTCTCTCAGGAGGCCCTGGGACCCCCCCGCTACACTCCCATATTCTGCGTTTGCCAACAGGTCTATGTGGTTTTCATCGCGCAATCGAGAATTGCTCGAGTGCTAGAGGGTGGTTTAGTAGATTATTTCCTTTTTCGGACGCGTTTTGAGTCGTCGACTTCTTCGCTCTCGCCTCGTCTCAGTTCTTGTCCGCTTAGTTCAGGACCCCCCCCAACACTCCCCTAAACGTATGTCTGAGAATCCTTTGGTGCGGTTTTCGTGAGATTTAGAGAGGGACTGGAAGAGCTATGAAGCCATCAGTGCTAACTGAAGGTCGATGTCGAAAATTAAGGTTTCGCCTGCCTCTTGGTTCCGTGTGCCCCAGCAAGTCGCGAAGTTCGAGTCGATGTCCAGATCGCCGCGGTTTCCAAGTACTTGACGTCGCTTGCTCGAAGATGGCCCTCTTGCCATCAGTCACTTCGTGAGAAGCATCCGCCGCGGACTGCGCGCTCTTGGGGTCCTGGGGAGTTCTCGCTCTAATAGGTTCTTCCTTGAACTCATCGGCGGAAATGTTGTCCTCGACTGTCAGCTCCAATGTCAGTGCGATGTCGTCTCGGCGGGCGCGGTTGTCGGATGCAGCTACGTGGATGACAGACAGCTTGATTGCCGGCGGATTTCTGCAGCCTTCTCTGGGGTCTCAAGCATTGTGTCCGATATATACAGCGTGACCTGGGAAGCCACAGATATGCATATGATCAAGGCGGAGTAGTTCAGGACACCACTCGCCGGTTTCCTTCGTTGTGCACAACCCGACAGCCTCACAGGGACGCTCCATTGACCCCGAAGAACATGAACTCGAGGTAGGCGATCCAACCGGTCGCTTTGTGCGGAAGCAGAGCGGAGGAGACGGGTAACCGGAGGTGTCCTTGATGAGTGGGGATCAAAGAAAAAGAGCACTCAGGGGTGAATACGACACCAGCAGGATTTGAACCTGCGCTCCCAGAGGGAAACAGATGATCGAGCGAATTCGAATCTGTCGCCTTAACCACTCGGCCATAGTGTCTTAGAAGGTGGGCAACCGTATTAAGTTCAAGTCGCTATACCGTAGCGTACTCTCTTCGCCTGCACAGAGAACGCTATGCGTCCCGCAGTCCCTGCCTCATCATTACACCGCAAGTCGGTGTCACTCCTACAACATCAAACGACGTATACTTGCTGCATCTATTCCTACTACAGTAGAATATGCCAGCCCTATGAGCCCTTCGCCGCAGCGATGAAGGCCTTGACCTTCTCAGGATCTTTCCCGGACCCGTCCGCCTTCTCTACGCCGCCGCTCACGTCTACCGCCCACGGCCGCACAGTCGCGACGACTTCCTGCACGTTGTTCGGAGTCAAGCCGCCTGCGAGAATGACGGGCAGCGTCTCCCCCGCGCACACTTCGCCCTTCTCCACGACGGCCTTCGCGATGTCCAAGTCTATCCTCGAGCCCGTCCCCCCACTCAGCCCGTTCGCACTGCCTTTCGGCACCGCATCCAGCAGCACGAACTGGTGCGCCCCGGGACGTGTGATACCCGCAAGCCCCTGGCCTTCCTCGTCCACATGGAACACGCGCACGGTTGGTACGGGAATGTGCCGCGCCCACTCCGTCGGCTCCGCGCCATGCAGCTGGACCATGTCGAGCTGCGCGTCCTCGACGGCCTGCAGGATCGTCTCCAAAGGCTGGTTCTGGAACACGCCGACCAGGAGGGGCCGTGCAGGCGACTCGCCGGAGAGGAGAGCGCTGAGCCGGTGCGCGTGCGCATTGAACCACGGCTCGTTCTTGAGCTGCTCCGCAGAGGATGCCTCGACCGCGATGGGGTGCGGTGGGCGCGAGAGACGGCGCGAGTGGACCGCTGCTGAGATCTTCTGGGCTTGCTCTAGAGAGATATGCCGCTTGCTCGAGGGCACGAACATGAGGCCGAGCATGTCTGCGCCCGCCTCCATGGCGGTTATGGCTTCTTCCTCGGTCCTGATACCGCAGATCTTCACCAGCGGCGCCGCAGACTCCACTGCTTTTCCCTTGGCATCCTCGGGCTCCGGCCAGTCGAGGAGCTGGCGGATGAACGCCTTGGTGTCCTTTGCACGCATGAGAGCTTCGCCGACGAGGACAGCGCCGACGCCCTGCTCAGTGTAGGTACGCACGTCCTGCGGACCTTGGATTCCGCTCAGAGCGCAGAGGATGACATCGCGCTCGCGGACCATGTCGACAAGACGGCTCGTCGTATTCATATCGACCTGGAAGTCGTGGAGGTTGCGGTTGTTGACTCCGATGACCTTCGCACCTAGCGCAAGCGCGGCTTCCATCTCCCGTGCATTGTTGACCTCCACCAGAGGCTCAATCCCGAGGGATCGAGCGTACTCATAGAGCGCATGCAAACGAGGCACGGGTAGCATGGCGACAATGAGGAGAACGCTATCGGCGCCATGCAGACGAGCCTCGGCGATCTGGTATTCGTCGAAGATGAAGTCCTTCCTGAGAACCGCCGGCCGGTGAGGAAGCGAATCGATGGCCTGACGCGCTAGGCGCATGTCCAGCAGTGTGCCCTTGAACCACGTCGGCTCGGTCAGGACGGAGATCACAGACGCGCCGGCGAGAGCATAAGTCAATGCCTGCTGGGCTGCGTTTGTCGACATCGCGATCGGCCCCTTGGAAGGACTGGCACGCTTGATCTCAGCCATGAGCGCGGGCTTCTTTGGGCACTGTTTCAGGCGTTGCACGAACGAAACCGGCGCCGGGGCGACATTGAGCGAAAGCAGCGTATCGAGGTCCTCCGGCGTTGTGCCAGGAGTCTTCTTCGCGATCTCGACGTCCTTGATACGCTGGGCGTAGATTTTCTCGAGGATCGTCGGCACCTTAGAGCCAGTGCTGCCGCTGGCAAGGCCATTGACGTTCTCGACAGCGCTCGCGATGCCCTCGAGGCCGAACGCGGGGAGAGCGTCTTCGGAGACTCGGAACGCCGGGTTGAGGTCCCAGGTGCCGCCCCTCAGAGACAGGAAGTTCTTGAACAAAAGGTCTCCACCTTCGGAGAGGATACTCTCCGGGTGGTATTGTACCGCTTCGAGAGTATACTTGCGGTGGCGGACTCCCATGATGACGCCGCTGTCTTGGGTTATGGCGGTGATTGCGAGGCCCTTCGGGAGCGAGCTCGTACTCGCACTGAGCGAGTGGTAGCGGGTAGACTTGATGCCCTGGGGAATATCCTTGAAGCACCCCCGGCCGTCATGCCGGATGGCGCTGACCTTCCCGTGCATGATCTCTCCCGCGTAGCTGAAGTGGAAGCAGTGTCAGTTGCGAGTTCTACAAGACTTGGGCCGGCAAGAATCGAGTGCGAAGAGGACAAAGCGGGCAAGGAACGCTGCATACCGCGGATCCAGAGTATGCAGCATTCAGGCCAACACACACTCTTAGGAAGGGTTCGACCATGGCTGGCCGTATGCGAGTACTGCTTCAGCCAAGGAGAAAGTTTCGTCCGCGGCATTCGGGGTGGATGAGAACGCAAGACAGCGACCAGAGCAGGAATGCTTCTGCGCTTTGCAAGGCAAAACAAGAGGCGACCGAACAGGCCCGGATAGAGTATTCCGAGGCCACGCTGATCGCTACAGGACGCTACACGACGAAGGACTGCGAGCGTGCACGGCTCGGGCTCGTCGGGCGAGAAGGGGGCCAGGAACGCCTGCTGGTGTCCTTCTGGACAATTTCGTTCCCGAACATCGCTCTTCCCCACTAGACGGATCCTTCCACTCAACTGCCATTACTCCTCGGAACGCGAACGTTGCTCACACAGCAGCAAATCATGCTTCCGCGGGAGCGACGAACGCGTGCTCCGACCATGCAATCGTGGTCATGTTCCAACCGGGCTCAGGCAAGCACCTTCCCCTTTGCCTCCATGCACTTCCTCCCGGAATACCGCGAACCATGCGCCAGAAAACCAGGAATGCAGATCATGCACTCACCCAATCTGTCCCCCGAACACGTCCACGAGGCATTCCAGGCCCATGCACACGCCCATGACCGGCACCTTGCCCGTAAAGTACTTGATCGCCTCGCGTGAGATGCCCGAGTCCGTCGTCGGGTGCCCAGGCCCAGGCGAGATGATGAGCGAGTTCAGCCTGAGGAGCGGGAACGCCGCGGGCGAGATGGCGTCGTTCCGGATGACCGTCACGTCCGCGCCGAGCACGCATAGCGACTGGTAGATATTCCAGGTGAAGGAGTCGAAGTTGTCTATGAGCAGCACGTCCAGCGGACGTGTGAGCTCGATGGGCAGGACGAGGGCCATGGCTTGCGCTTGGAAATTGGTGGGTAACGGAGCAACAGGATAAGTGGGGTATGCGCTGGCTAGGGCCGTCGAAGAGGAAGCAAAAGATATATCTGCGACCTCGGGCGTCGGACGAGCGGAAGAACTTCGTTAGACCGTCTCGAGCTGATGATATCGGATGCGCCTTGCAGTCGGCTTGTGGGTCAAGTGCCCGCGCAATAGAAGGTCCGACACCGGAGAGGAGAAGCAGACTACCAAGGTGTCCGCAAGTCGGAAGTGAGACGAGGAGGGAGGAAGCTGGAGGTCGGAGGAGGGGAGTGCTGTATGAGCTCGGACGAGTCAGTAAGGGCCTGGTCGGCTGGCAGCGATCAACTGATCACTCCTGCCAAAAAAGGATCACTAGTGAGCGCTTAGAGGGGGGAAAGCGAGCGCTTAGAAGAGGAGAGTGAGCGCTTGCTCGAGTTTTCCAGTGGGAGCCACCGGTCACGATCACTAGTGATCTCTTGATCACTGCCAGCCGACCAGGCCCTAAGCAAAGCCACTTTTATAACCCTAACCCTGCTCCCCGACTCCGCAACAACCCTGGTGCAAATCCAGCCTTTGCCGACCCGCTCATCATGCCTGCTACGTCGATGTATCACAATCGGATGATGATGCAAAAAGGTGTCGCATTGAGCATGAAGTGGCAGTAAAAGAGAATAACATACATTATCATACAGTACGCTAGAGAGACGCCCCCGCGCTCGTCGCCCAGCGCCCCATACCCGTCTACCACTCATCGCGCAGCAAAGTAGAGCCCCTCAACAGCCACATTCGCCTGCCAGATCCCCATCCTGCGCGCAAGCCGCAGCACCGCCGGGAGCGGGAATACCAGCACGGTCGCCACGGGCACCACCGCCAGGAAGAACAGGAACATCAGCACCGTGATGCCGGGCTTGAGCACCAGGAAGTAGAACAGCGCCTGGTACGACGTCGGATCCGTGAACATCGCGTACGAGTTCTTGTAGAACGAGCCCTCGGGCACGAGCGCGTTCGCGGGCACCCCGGCCTCCATCTGCGCCGCAGTCGGCGGGCGTGTGCGCGTGAAAATCGGCATGGGGGGCCACGGAATGGGGTACGCGAGCGGGCCGTGGAACGTCGTCTGTAGCGCGAGCTCGCCGCGCGCGAGCAGCCGTGCGCCGAAGAGGTCGATGAAGCAGAGGACTGCTCCCAGGGGCAACGCCATGAGTGTGCAGGTACCGACCTGTCAAGTGAGGTCGCGCGATAACGCGGGCAGATTAGCACATTGTGTCAATGGTGCGCGTCCATGCGGACATCCAGATACACCGGTCTGGACAGGCACTCACTAGGGTGAACACGAAGAGGAAGATCCACGATATGAGGGCGTAGGGGAAGTTGAGGATGAGGAGATGGAACAGCGCAGAATAGTACGCTCGCCGGCCGAGCGGGCGGAAGTACCGTCGCCAGCGCGCCCCGGACGAGAGGTACTGCTGCCTTTGCACATGGCGTTGCGCATAGCCCGACAGCTCCGCAGCAAACGCCCTCTGCTCTGGTCCGTAGTCGCGCACGATGGGGCTCTCGACATCCGGCTCGAGCTCCTCGCGACTTCCACCGTCCTCCTCGCGGCACTCCGGGTCGAGGTCTGAGTCGCGCTCCGGGTGGAACGCCGAGAAGAGCGTCTGCGCGAAAGAGGGCGCGAGCGACGCGGACGAGTGCAGCGTGCTCGTAAGGGACAGCGTCCGCCGACGACGCATCGTGCTACCCGCAGGCAGCACGGGTCGCGGGGAGCTGGGATGTGGGCTCAACAGGGGCGTAGTTTCCGCCGCATCCGTATCCTCTGCGCCATCCACGCCGTATTGAAGGTTCCCTGATGCGGTAGGTAGTGCTTCGTACTCATCTGAGGGTGCCTGGAGGTGGGAGTGCTCGCTGGCATCTGCGAGGTTGCGTCGTCTGCGGCCGGTGCGCGCCTGTCGCGTGCGGCGTCCTGAGGGGTATGGCGGCGGAGGGTCGGACGGTGGGGTCGTCGAAAGGACCAAAGCGGGTGCTGAGGGGTCCTGCAGGAGTAAAGGACTCGATGTCGGATCAGTCGCCGTCGTCGACATGGAGGATGGTCGTGTACAGTAGCGGAGTACGGTCTCGCTGCTATCGCTGGCCTCGTCGGGTCCAGCTATGGGCGCTTCACTTGCCAAACTGGGCGAATCACGGCATATCACATTCATCCTCCAAGCGCTTGGCATCCCTCTCTTGTCGAGATATTCTAGTCGACGGAGGCCCCGCGTATCGACACTAATAAGTTGTTGATCTAACCCCGAATATGCATTACGGTTGCGGCGCGACCGATGCCGGCCGCGTTTATAATCTACGAGGTTTGGGTTTCAAGAGGCTAAAGAAGTACTGGGGGCACCAGTATTCGCGACTGCGAACTATCGGCGACCTCTACAGCAGCTGTTGGCCGTCCTCGATTGCAGTGTATATGTGCAATGCGTCCAAGCTGGCGTAAGCCGCTCGTCTTTCCCGGCTTGAGTGAGTATCTTGTGGCGTGGCCCCCCGGCCTACCATACTGCCCCCACGTAGCTATAGGCAGTGTTCACCAGCATCGCGCACTCCGAGTCGGCGTAAACCCCTTCGGTAATCGTTCCCTCTCCTCTCGCGACTCGCCGATGCTCATTCCGCGAGCACTATATGTGAAGCGGCCGCGCGCAGAGTACCTTCAGTACTACTGTACACGAACGCAGCGTGTCGACGGCCAAGCACCGTGGCTGAACCTGAAGCTTGAAGCCGCGGAGCGCTGCCCATCCGAAGGGCCGAATTCGAACTCGTAGATCTCGAAGAACGCGTACTGAATACCTACCTTCAATGAGATCGTACGGCCGCATCCGCTCATGCCTTCCTGTGAAGAGCGGCCGAGATTGAAAGCCGTACCGAGCAAGCGTACAGTACCTGCGATACGGCACGTCAATCGACGAACTTGAGGCAGCTGCTGGAGAGCTCTCCTGCGGGAGAAGAGCGACGTCTCGGACTTCGAACAGGCAACGAGCTGAGAAGAGCGTCGCACGGAAAGCCCTGAGCTTAGATCCAGAGCCAGGAGCCGTGCGGATTACCTATACAGTACGCTTGAGATTGGAAGCCAAGGGTGACGCGCACGCTATGCCACATGGCGCACGAGCTTTGCACTTTGTCGGGGCAGGAAATAGGCTTTAGTTGTGCGGTAGAGGAAGAAGCGAGCGCGTGCGGATGGACCCTAGGAGCGAAACAAGGCAGATGTTTCGGCAACAAGGGAAGCCTTCAGAGGATTCGAAGCACGGTGATTGGGTTAGACATAGAGGGGCTACAGCTGCAGGGAAGAACTTAGAAGGGTCCAAGCGATGACCAACGTACGCTAGCAGGAGCACACCCGGCGTATGCAGCACTCTCGCTGTCACACTTGTATGGGAGTAGGTCGCAATGCGGAAGAGGATACCGGTATCGTCGAGCTGATTCAACAAGGGAGGCATATATAATGGAGGCCAAATATATCTGGACGCCGGCTGTAAAAGGAGTTGGGATGTCCTGTTAGAGAAGAGAGGGAGGCCGATACCTTCGCGATCGTCGGGAAGAAGGTTCGCACACGATCCTTCCAAGAGAGACTGAACGAAGAGATACACTTCGGCTGCGAGAGAGCGGCTTTGCAGGAGACAGGATGATCCACGAGTCTTGCATGGTGTATGAACGTCCGGCAGCGCGACGTTGCGGGTCTGAAGCGTCTGAGAATAGGGACTTGAAGGACGGGGACTTGCAATAAAGCGCGGAAGGACGATCTGAGATCTAGAGGTGTGATCGGGAGATTCGAGTGCCAGGGCGGTGGCCCTAGCTTGCGAGAGCACTCATGTCACCTTCGCTGTAGCACTACTCTCGCAGTCTGAGTTAGTATGATAGGCGGACACGGCGTGTGCCCGGTGGGGAAGCTGGAACTGCGCAAACGTTGGCAGATTGCTTCAAGAGCACTTTGGGGGCATGCTGGTGCCTGTGGGTGTGGCGGGCGTGGTGGCAAAGTCAGTCCACGGTGTCGCTTCTTTCTGAACGCGGTCGCTGACCTGCGCAGCACTGGCAGAACGGGGTGGAAATGGACGACTGGGTCTGCTGTGATAGCACACCGCTTGTCATGTCTCTCTTCTTCTAGGACACGGCACCGTAGCCGGGGGGACACGTCGAAGATTCCAAACGGTCTGTTCGCGATGGCTCGCCGCTTCTGTGCATTCACCTCGCGCGCGCTCAGCTCGGCCTCGCTGGGCAGAAACCGTGTGTGCTGTTCATTGCATCCGCTGCACCTCGTCCGCTTCCAAGTTTGGATGATGTCATCGCGAGAGCAGACCACCCGTCCTTCGCTGGAGGCCATGGGAGTCCACTCGCCCGGGTCCGGCGTGCTCTCGCGCATCCGTCCTATATAAACTGCCCTGCTCTCCTCCTCGTCCCCGGTCGTGCCCTCGTTCTGCTGCCTGGGGCCAGTCTTGGTTCCAACACAACGCACTTCTTGCTTGTTCGCCTTTCCACATCGCTCCCCTTCTCGGCTATTCCCTGCTCCAGCTTACCCCGTCCTCTTCACATCTCCCTCTCAGCCAGCTTGCTACATCTCACTCTCCCTTGACCCACCATGCCCTCCGCAGACCTCCCCAAAGTATGCACACGTTTGTTTCTCGGTACACGACCCATAGTCGCGCAACCCATCACCAGCGTTGACAAACCATCCGTAGCACGCACAGATCCTCGTCGTGGGTGGCGGCCCCGGCGGTAGCTACGCCGCCGCCGCCCTTGCCCGCGAAGGTTTTGATGTCGTCCTTCTCGAGGCCGCAAAGTTCCCCAGGTCAGCTCATGTCAGCTCATCACACTCTCCCGCTCACTCACATTCCATCTGACCGCCCACAGATACCACATCGGCGAATCCCTGCTTCCTTCCGTCAGACACTTTCTACGCTTCATAGATGCTGAAGCAAAAATCGCATCACATGGTTTTGCCCGTAAGGTGAGCCTCCAAAGCCACCGTCCGCGGCTCGCCCGATCAGCCCGCTCGCTCGTCATCGCGCCCGCGCCGCCATCTTCACCTTCTCTTCTGCTGCATCCTGAGGATAGCCCTGAGCACCTTTGACAGCCCGGTGCCGCTATCAAATTCAACCAATACATGCACGAGGGATGTAAGCATCGCCATTTCCTTACAGCCTCTTTCGCGTGCCATCCGTGTCAAGGCTTCTGCCTCTTCACATGACACGCTCCTGCGCGGCGAGGATCCTGCATACGCAGGTTGGTATCCGTATGTAGGCTTTGATTCTAACGAGTCCCTGGATAGATACCGACTTCGTCGCCCTTGGCGCGTCAAACAGTGCATGGAACGTCGTCCGGTCTGAATTTGACCACCTGCTCCTCCAGCACGCCGCGGAGTGCGGCGCTCAGGTCTGCGAGCAGACGCGTGTCACCGACGTCAACTTTGAGCAAACTCCGCCCTCGTCGCCGCTCCGTTCCCGGGTTGCCTCCCCTCTCTCCTCCCCCCGACCATGCCCACCGGAGGGTCGCCCTGTCCGTCCCACCCCACACAGGCGAACCAGCGTCGTCGAGTTTGCTCTCAATGACACTGCCGGTAGCTCCGCTTTGGGCCGTCCTCGCAGCGTCTCTTACGAGACAGCGTTTGGAGGCAAGGGCGAAATTACATTTGACTATTTGGTCGACGCCAGCGGCCGGGCGGGTATCATGAGCACGAAGTAAACCTCCCCTGTCGTTACACACGTTTTTGGTCTCACATGCGACCCGTCGCCAGATACTTGAAAAACCGCAAGTTCAATGCCTCCCTCAAAAACGTCGCCGTATGGGGGTACTGGAAAAACACCGGCATGTACGGGCAAGGAACGAGCAGGGAGAACGCCCCCTTCTTTGAGGCATTGAGTGGTACGTACCGACTTAATGACCGTGCCGCCCGAGTCCTGCAGTCTATCAGTTCGGCAGTGCTGACGAACCACCCCGATCCATAGATGAGTCGGGTTGGGCGTGGTTCATTCCTCTCCACAAGGGCCTCACCTCGGTTGGCGTCGTCATGGACCAGAAGCAACTCGGAATTCGCTCACGAGCGTCTTCATCCGCCGGTGGGTCCCCTGCCCTCGGAGGCAGCCATCACGGTCGCGACACGCTCTCTGCGCGCAAGTCGTCAACGCTCGCCGAACGGTACCAATCCTTCCTCGAGCTTGCCCCTGGGATCCTCGAGCTCGTTGGCGACGGCGAACTCGTCACCCTACAGACCGATGAGGACGACGGCGAGGATGCAGAGGTGCCGGCGGCAAGGAGCGCGAGCGATTACAGCTACTCGGCCTCAGAGTACGCCGGCCCTGGTTGGAGGCTAGTCGGGGATGCTGGCGGTCAGTCTGCTCTCCTTGGTACACTCAGAAGGATGCTAACGCCGAGTTCCCCAGCGTTCATCGACCCGTTCTTCTCCTCCGGCGTACACCTTGCCCTGACCGGAGCGCTCTCGGCTGCTGCGTCTATTGCTGCGTCAATACGCGGAGATTGTACGGAGGCGGACGCGGCGAACTGGTATAGCAACCGCGTCTCGGTCTCCTATACAAGGTACGTTCCCTTCTACTCTCGTCGGTGTTAGGATGTTGCTGATGCCCTGCACCAGGTTCCTGATCGTCGTTCTGAGTGCATACAAGCAGATTAGGTCCCAGTCCGAAGGCGTGCTAGCAGACGTCGACGAGGACAACTTCGACAAGGCGTTTTCGTTCCTCAGGCCAGGTGCGTCGACCCGACCCTCCGCTTCACCACGAGGTTGGCCTGACCCACCCCGCAGTCATCCAAGGGGGCGCAGACATGGGCACACGGCTCTCGGAGGACGAAGTACAGCGCGCGCTCGACTTCTGCGTGCACCTCTTCGACCCCACGACACCCGAACAGCACGAGGACGTCCGCCGGAAGCTCGAGCGCGCAAGCGGCCTCGCCGCGCCCTACCCCCGCGAATCAAGCGCCATCAAAGAGCACAAGGTAGACGCGGATCCTCTCCGCCTCCTCGATGTCCGGGCGCCCGTCGTCGACCCCGTTCACCTCGAACAACTGCTCCGCCAGCAGCTGCGCCTCCAGGACAGCCTCCCAGCGAGCCTGGGCACCAGTCCCCGCTCGCCCGGGCCTTCGGAGGTCCTCGAAGAGCAGGCGTGCTCGGAGATCAAGCGGGTGTTGGACAAGGTGAACGCGCGCCGCGTCATTCAGCCCGAGCATGGGAACTCGCTGAACAGCCTCGAGGAGGAGGAGCTTGGCGGCCTCGTACTGCGTCTAAGGAAGGGAGAGCTCGGCCTGCGGCGGGTTGTTGCGCGTGGAGGGGAGGATTCGTTCCCTTGAGGAAGGTGCGGGATGACAAGGTACAAGTTATCATACGTGAGTATACACGACCTCCTAGATAACTAGCTTTCGCTTTGGGCGTTGTATATTATATACCTGGATGGTCTCGTTTTGGGACGTCTCTCAAGTCATAGGTACATCTGTCCCGACGCTGGTTAGTGTGCATGGTGCATGCTGCCGACAGCGGCACTGACATATGAGCAGACCGCTTGTTTTCGGTGCTCGCAAGATAAAGAAAGACGGATATGATTTCGTAGGGAAACGGTCTATGTACGGGTATTACAGTAAAGCCTCCGACTCTGATCCACGAGTATGCGTCCACAGCGTTCATCATTCAAATCGGGCTTTGGCACAGCCAAGGGACCGATCCGTGCCGCAACCTCCAAAACATCCTATGACGGCCTTCATCCGCTCTAGGAGGCTTTCTCTATCATCAGTCCCACTTGATGCGCTTCGCGTACTCGCGGATGTTCGAGACGAACGAGTCCTGCACCTCGTGCGCCGCGCCCGTCGCGACCTTCAGGATGATCTCGTTCAGCGCGAGCGAGCCTAGGATGTCGACGTGGTCGCTCGTCGTTCCGCCCCCGCGCGGGATGGTCGTGACCGGGTTGTGGGGCAGCTACATACAAGTCGTGGTCGTCAGCAACTCCGCTTGCACCGCTGGCAGATACGCAGGCTGCGGGGAAACCCGACAACGCACCTCGACGGTGACAACCTCGATCCCCGCGGGGTTCCAGCGCTCCCTCTTCCAGCCCTCGACGCACATCGCGCCGAGGCTGAGCAGGCTCACCGTGCCGTCGCCCTCGCCCATCTTGACGCCGTTCATGATGCGCGGGCGCACGGACTCGTCCGTGTACTCGGCGTCGATGAACGTCTTGCGCGCGAGTGGCAGGTCGAGCGGCGGGCGGTGCGACGTGCAGTTCGCCGCGCTGTCCGCGGTGTCGTCTGAGCAGACTGCCGAGGGCGTGTCCGGCTGGATCTCGTCGTATTCGTATTGTTGTTGCGTGTACCAGTACGAGCGCTAGAGGTGTTCGGTAAGATGGGACGCCACACTCATGTTAAGGGGGAACAGTTCACCTCTGTCTCTTTCCCATGCCCGTAGACGCAGTAGATTTTCATCGAGGGCGCATGCGGTAGCCTAGTAGGCGGTGAGGGCCTATGTGAGCGAGGATTGCGCCTTCACTCACTGTATCTCGAGCGGATTCGTCCACTTCGTGAAGTCCGCATTGTTGGCCTTGAGCTTCTCCACATCGCGCTCGATCCCAAACGAGTAATTGCTGGCCATCATTTTCTGAACGTCTTCTGTCAGCAACTTGCCCACCTGCGTACTACGCATCCCGCAAGTAGGTAGCTCACCTGGAAGGACACGGGCGTGCGCTCGAGGATCCACGTGCCCGCCGCGCTCGAGGTCATGTTGAACAAGCCCTGCTCTCCTTCGAGTGCCGGGGAGTTCTGGCGGAACGAGATGAGCGCGCCATGGCTGTGTGTCGCGTTGTCCAGGTCGTCAGGAGCCCACGTCGCGTTACCCCATACGTCGTCTCCGCCCTATACATTGAACAGGCGATCAGAGAAGTGTGGGATGAGCGCCATCGAGTGAAAAACCTTAATCCACATGCTGGCGCTGCCGGCCCAGCTACGGAACAGCTTCTGTCGCTCGCTGCGAGAGAAGAATCTCTCAAGGACTTGGAAAGTAGAGGAGTGTTCAGCCAGTAGATCTAAACACTTGGCCAAGACGGTACTCACCATATGCGCCTGCAGGATTGATCTGCACCGTGTCCTTCATCTCTCCGGAGAGAAATGCCGCCATCGCTTTCGCCTATGCCTGTTCAACGACGCCAGGTCAGAGACGACCTAAAGATACATACCACACCCTGCGCCGATAGGGTGCATACATCAACGGAGGTCCCTGTTCGGATAAGTAGGACTGGCGTACCAGGTGCGTCCCAGCGATAGAGATGAAAGCCTCGATGTGGTTCTACCAAGGCACTCCCATCAGCCTTCCGTGAGGAAGAGGATTGTGGCTCACATACCTCGACCCAATCAGGTCCACCTCTGCCGTGTTCCGGAGACTCCACCCACTTGAGGCTGCGAAAACACTCAGCTTCTCTGAGATCCAGGCGATACACCTTTGACCCACAAATACTGCACTTCCCGATCAGCGAGGGCAACTGAGAGTGTAGAGTCTCCCACGTACCAAGATGATCTGACCATTGACGACGAGAGGTTAGAAGCAAGGAGAGTTGTCGCTAAAGGAGTCAACACTGACCGTACTACCCATCGAGTGCGCCGCCAACACGACCTTGCGCTTCTCTCGTGCCCTGCGTATATGCGCCTCAGCATACTGAACCCATCGGCAAGAAAACTCGACGCTTTCTTCGAGGACCGAATCATACGAAGAATGATCCCTGGCGATGCGTCCTGGACTTACACGAAGCCTTCAATGGTTGCCCGAAGTTTTGAAAAGTATCCATCACGCTCTTCCAGGTTGTAGTACGACAACCGCCAATCGTACGGGGCCAGATGGAGATTGTTCGTGTCATAGTTGACCACAGCGAGGTTCTCAACAATCTTCGACCTGATCCATATTCGAGCACGGGTGCGTAAATTTATTGACTTCCATGTTCTGTACATGCATGCAGCTACTAATCACGACGTACCAAAGCCAATACCCTTGGATGAAGCTGCTGGCAGCGTCGATGCCTTCAGCCGCACGGACCTTGGCATCAGGCGGGTCGAGCCCGGTGATTGGATCCAGCATGAGCGAGGCGATCCACTTGTCCCGGTTGAAGGTAACCTGGGAAATCATAGAGAAGCCTCCCCACACTTTCTTGCGGAAGAAAGCCCGGTAATCGCGCGAGGTCGACCACGATTCCAAACCCTGCCCGGGGTATGAGCCTCGAATGGATCGCACAAGACAAGAGTGACTTGCGGTTGAGATGATGCCCGGAATGAGGACAACCGGGTGCTTAGCTGAGAGCCCTCTCTCAGCAATCTTTTCGCCGACTGTGAACTCTAGTCCGTTGGTATTCAGCTTCCACGGCTCTGGGATGTTGCTCCACAGTCGCCGCCACTCGAGTTCCACGCGCGAGAGATCGAGTTGTGGCAGGTCCAAAGCTGGGAACTCGGGCATGCTAATCTCGAACTCATCCATGAGTAGCGCAAGGTGAGTCTGGAAGTCGTGGAAATCGCTAGGCTGCACGAAGATGAAGCCCAGCAGAAGCCCCACTGTGCATACCTTCAGTACTTTTGTAGATTATCATGTTCTTGGAGGGCTTACGGAGCAATCCCAGGGGGAATATGAAACGACGGGTAGCATAGAAGCGCCGCCCTTTCTGTCACCGCCGATGCCGACGTCAGCATCGGCTCCCCCTTCACGCCATATACAGAGTGCTTGGCATACTGAAGTTCTCTTACTTTCTTCTTTGCTACATTTGCCTGCTTGTGCGCCTCCTCACTGAACTCGTGAACATCGTGCTTGGGCTCTTCGTTGCGCTGTTCATCAGGGCGGTCATGTTCGGTCAAGACAGAGTCGGATTGGTTGCGCTTTTTGAGCCTGCGTGTGAGGGTCATTGTGAAACTCGACCAGGAGGAAGTTCGCGTCGTTTCGGCTGGCCACGGCCACGTCGAGCGCGAGGTCGAACGCTGTCGTCGCGGGGTGCTCGTCGTACGTTGCAACGCTGCTTAGCGCACGAAAGCCTTCGCGTAGCATCACAACTTATGTCTACCCCTAACCCTAGCCTCGGTTCATGTGCGTCATCCTTGTACCGACCCTCTTCTTCCCGGTCATTATAGTATGCTAAATTAAGTCGACTACACACCTGGTACTTGAAGCGATGCTCTGAGGCTGGCTAGCCTTGGAATACAGAGCTTCCTAAGCCAACTCTCTACGCTAGGCGAGATTAAGACAACACAAGATAGACAGTTCACGAACACTACTGGTCGGCGCCCTCCTGTGGATGGATCTTTTAGTGGTCGACTCTTCCGAATCAAAACATCTCGCGCGACTGACGCCAGTCAGAGTGGCCAGTTGTCAATTGGCAACCGCGAACCCACAAAGGGAGCGCGTGAGTAGACCCGCCTCCTCCAGCAGGCTGACCGCGCATTGATCCAAGATTGACAGATCCAGAGTCAGTCCTCTCACTAGTCTGCATTTTCGCATCGATTATCAAGAGGTTCTCTAGGTCGCTAGAATGTCCTATGGATGAGTCATGCTATGCTAGCCTTGGTGCAGACGTCCTCCTGCATTCTGTGTGCGTCGTGGCTCCAGGCTCTGGGTGATATTCCTCTGCCCACGAGTCGTTCTTTACGGCTATACCAGGACACGAAGGGCCCTGAACTCCTCTTCATGACATTCTCCTACCGTGACGCTGACTGGACCACCTGAACTTTGACAGACTCTACAGAACCATTCGCGCAGGGCGTCTACGCGCCTTCTCACGCAGTTGTTTCTCTCCACCAAAGGTCTCACAGATTCCGCCTGTCACCCCCTGCTGTGCGACAATATGGCTTCTTATGGCCTTTTTCTGCCCATTGCAGCACTTTACACTGGCACTCCTACGTCGCAGCCCTCCATCCCATGCCGGCGCGCCCACGCACAGCCCTCCCGGTGTCAATCTTCCGTCGCAAACGTCAGGCACTCGTCCGGCAAGCGGTAGCCCGACACCTGCCCGCGCCCTCCACACGCGTGCCCTTGCCCGCTGTGAGAGACATCCCTTTGCCGTGGGCTCGGGAACTTACCAAATCGCGCGGCTGTGGACCCTGCCTTTGGCGACTCCCACTGACGTGGGCGTCGCACTATGCTCGGAGCTCCCTCGGTGCTTGTGTCCTATAAACTAGGCACACCCGTGTGCAACCCTTCTTCAGCCACTAGCTGCTTTGACCCGTTATTTCGTCTCCGTCTCCGCACCCCACTGTCTTGCGTACCCCTTCCCGCCTCAGCGCTAGCCCAGCATCATGCCCGCCCCCGCAGCGAAGCCGCAGCCTCCGCGCAAGCTCGAGTTCACGATGAACAGCCTGCGCAACACGACCCTCGCCACGGACGATGACTCAATGTACTTCGAGATCGTGACGCGCTTCTGGCATCCAAACGTCACCAAGATCAACAAGTTCGACATGGAGACCCGTGAACTCATCACCGTTGCCGAGATCGAGGGCCTACAGACGAAGGAACCCCGTGTACGCTTTGGCGGCGACAAGGGTCAGTGGCTCTCAGCGGCGGACTTTCTGAAGTACGACTCTGAGCGTCCGTGAGTCTCCGCTCTCGCCCGTCCAGCATAAGAGTAATGTGGCTAATGGACAACACGATGATGTCATAAGCAGCGGCGGGACGTTCAAAGCGACCGAGGACACCGAGTACAGATGGAAGACGCACAAGGGCCGCTTCCAGGTACGCAGTGCCTCAATCGTCGAGAAAGGAAGTATACCATGCTGACTCTTTATGTGTACTGTTCGCGTCGATTCATACAGCTTATCAAGTCTGACGACCCCGAGAAGAAAGCGCTTGCCGAGTTTCACCCGCACAAGAGGCACTTCTTCGTGTTCCGAATGTCGAGACACGCCTTCATCCAGCTTCAGCCCGTCCCGGAGATCACACAGGCTATCGAGAAGTTCATCGGTACGTCATGCTGAAGCAACTGTGAGCTTTACATGTGATTGAGCTCGCCCTGCAGTGAGTTACCTCCTTGTTGAGAGGCGAAGGAGGGATTCCCGCATCAGGGTGAAGCTTGAGCGACACTGAGAGGATCGTCCCGTGCTTATCATGCGTCGTACTGCCCACCATCCCGGCACCACGGAGTGAATTCTGACATGTTTATCCGCACATTCATTACTTGCGATTGCGACTTATAGACCTCGAACATCAGCCATCCACTTCTTGCCCTGTTCGCAATAGCTGCTGTTCACTGCAGTCCGTACAATGATATACAAAACATCTCGTATCATCTCCGCTTAGCGATCACACCGATCCATCTCCGGACTGGTACTGCGGCATCGTCTAATTGAACTCAATACGCACTACCTTGCGCAGGTAAACCGTTCGGGAAGAACTGCTTGAACATGTCGGGATAGTGACGTTCCGCGACGTCGGGGTGGCTCCTGCAAAGATGCATTGTCAGAGCTACGTCGCAGCTTTAGGAAGAGGATGGACGTACTTGACACGGCCGATCAGGTTGACGTAGCCGGTCGGATACTGACCATACTCAGCATAGTTCACGGCTACCATAGTTTCCAGTCAATTCTATGCCCAAGCTGTGGGAGAGAATGGCTTACAATCAACAGCGCCGACTTGTCCTCGCGCGTCCTTGAGTTTCAAAATCTCTGGCTTGACTAGAAGATCGTTAGTCAGCCTCGTCCGAAGGTGATCACGGCCACGAAGCTGCACTCACAGTCGAGCACGAAGTTGCCGACGCATATCCCCTGGGCAATGTTCTGGAAGAACGGTATCGAGTAACGGGGAGTCGACCCGGGAGGTGGCGAAAGGACGCGGTGGGACGTCGCCCGTGCTAGACCCTGCGTGACGGTCTCCAAGGCTGAAGCGGCATCCATCAGTGCTGTTCGAGAGATTTTGCTGGAAGCTGCATGCCCATACCTTTTCCGATGTTGACGACAAATGTGCCTGGGATTGGAGGGGCATCAATCCACTCGCCCGCGAGATTCTGTACTTGCAAGCCCGGATGTTCCGATGCTTGTAGCAACTGCATAGAATGTGTATGAGCATCGCGTCTGTCAACCAAGAGGAATGTCGTTGACTGACAAATGTCAAGAAGCCGCCATCGAAGTGAGGACCCACGCCCTGATCGGATTCCCCCTCCTTGCGAGCGGGATACTTCACGATTTTCGAGCGGTGCTGCATGAGGCCAGGTCTTGGCCTGGTTCCTCCGACGAAGAACGGCGCGAGAGCTTCCTCAGAGACCTCGAACGCCTCGGCGAGGAGCGCAATGAACTCGTAGCTGAGCTGCTCGACCTGTGATAGGTATCTGAGGTATGTGTCCTTGAATCCGGTGATAAGCTCCTCCTTCGGCCACTGTGAGATATCAACAGATTGTCAGTATACAGTTGATCTCATGTGCGACGCACTTTGTTGACTTGCCTGTGCTGGTCCCCAGAGTCGTAGGTACTCTGGATCTCCTGGCTTCCATTGAGACTCGTAGGGTGTTCCAAAGTCGAACTGCTCTCGCTGGTCCGTCTTTCCCTTAGTGATCTCTGCACCCAAGTGCGAGTAACCAAAAAAGTGCGGTGAATTCGCCATCCGAATGCTCTCCTTCTCCTCCTGCGGGAGGTCGAACAGCCGTGGGGTGTATTCGATCAGCGCATCCATATCCTCCCGCGCCACGGGAGGATTAGCAAGATAGAGGAAGCCGACATAGATGAGGGCGTGCCGGAGCTGTTTGATGAACTCCGTTCTGCCTTCTGGGGTCGATAGAAGAGACCAGTCAAGGATAGGAATACTAGAGAAGTTGCCTGACTTTGGTGGGTCCTGAGACATGCGGGTCTGTCCTGAGGATGCTGGACGGTACTGGTATGTGCGCGAGCAGTGCGGTGGTTTCAGAAAAGGAACGTATGTAGATGGCTTGCAGGCATAAGTAGACCTCGATGGCGTTATGACCACGTCTGTTGACCGAAACTCACATGAGAGCGTTCACATCTGGTCATGAGCCGGCCGCCGATAGGGAGGATGACGCGATCGTCAGAACATTGAGAGGACACCGCTGCTCTAAACGGAACCCGATGCCATTAGTCGAGTCGCATCTCCGTTCTGACCATACCAGCTGTGTATGCACACAACATGGCAATATGTGTGTACCATCACATTCGGCTCTAGATATGCGTTGCAATTGTACATCAGGAGAACGTTGCAACGAGCGCTCATATGTGAGGCGTCTATAGCTCGGCGACGCCGGCCCGACTCGCGCACACAACGTCAAGCGCTGTCTCCTGAAGGGCGTTGACCCAAGACCACCATCTGCTCCCCCACAACAGGGAAGAAATGCGTTTGCATGCTCTGCTACAATCCTCTCTGTCCTGAGTCAGTCTCTGGATAGTTCGTTTCGGCTACTGCTCCGCCGCGGATATCGGTCGTGTCGTGACGGTCTTTTGGGTCATGGCTACAGGTTTAGTCCGTTGTTCTCATTTATTGCTTCACAAGGTGCATGTCAGGATGCAGAGTACTTATATATGTGCTGGACCTTTAGACAGGGTCTTCAAAGCTGAATCTGCGCGCACGATTCATACTCGCAACCTAACGCGTGCGTCCGCACGTGAGAATACTTGGTCTCACAAGGCATTCATGTGTGGCCTCGCGCGAGGCGTACAAGCGGTACGACGGGGTATGTCTCTGTTGCTGCTCTTTGAGCCATGAACTGATACTTTCCCAAAAGCATAGTGCGGCAGGTTACATGGTCACCTCTGCTGATGCGCAATAATCTTGCACGGGGTGTGATGCGCTGGGGTACCCAAGCGATGATCTGGGGTGTATAGCTCGGTCATCGCAACCACGGAATCTCAGGACTGGCACCAGAGCTTCCCCTCCCATCAGGTCTTGCGTCCTCGACGGACATCTGGCGACTGGTCGGTTGGCTTTCGACAGATGCACTGAACGCTGCTTCCGCGTTATCGTCCCGGAAGGCTGGCGGATGTCCACACAAGGCGGCGTGCCGTACGCTCTCAGGCCTGGCTGCGTCTCGAAGCCAGCGTTCGCGCTTATCTGTGCGCTCGGCTGTGTCGTCGAGCTCGCGACGGGCGTTGCGCGCAGTCGGGGGCGGGAAGCGGGTCCACCTCTCGCTACGATGGATTCTGTGTGGTCCTACAGTGTCTGCTGTACATGTCGTAGACCTCGCGTCGTTCTCTTAGACACTGCCTGCGTGCAATATAAGGACGTGCTGAGTTGAAACTCTAAGCTGGAGGAGATGAACGCACGGGCCCATTCCGACGGGCCTTTTGCCGGGTGCCGCGCCTCGGGGATTGCCGGCCAAGGGGTTGAACCTTTACCGTCGACCACCAACTCCCTCAGCTTCTGCCGCATCGCCGTCCCACCCGCCGCAAGCCCTGCCCGTCCCCAGACGCGTTTTCCTCATCCAGACATGAGCAAAAAGGGCGCAAAGACGCAGAACAAGGAGCAGTCCTACGAAGTGCGCGACATCGTCCTCGCGAAAGTGCGCGGCTTCCCCCCATGGCCTGGCATGGTGAGCTCCCCTCGCGCCCACCTCGCGTCTCATCGCGAGAGGCATTAATCGCCTGCTTCTGTTATCTCATCTCTCTGGTTGTGGACGCGCAGATTGTTGACCCGGACACCGTGCCGGAGGCGGTCGCGAAGGAGCGTCCGAACGCGAAGTCAAAAAAGGGGAACTGGTACTGCGTACGGTTCTTCCCCGCTGGTGACTAGTGAGTCCTCGCATATCCTTCACAGGACCACCAGCATGCTGAACGACTGTTCTCTGCTTCCAGTGCATGGATAGTGCCCAAGGACATATCCAGGTTGCAGCAGCACGAGATCCAGGCCTATATCTCAGAGCCCTACAAACGCTCTGGCGAGCTCTTGAAGGGTTACCGCATCGCACTCGATCCCAAGGCATGGGAGGAGGAGCGAGAAGCCGCTGCTGTCGAAGCTCAAGAGGAGGAGGACAACGCGGAGGTGGACCAGCTCGAGAGCGACGGTGAGGAGGAGGCGGATGACGACGAAGAGGACAAGAAGAAGAAGACGAAGAAGAGGAAACGCGACTCAGAGACCGCTCCCGCCAAGACGAAGTCAAAGGCGAAGAAGGAATCTGCGGAACCCACCAAGAAGCGGGCGGCCAGCGCACCTAAGGGCAAGAAGAACGGCCCCAAGTCCAAGGCAATGGTCGAATCCGAGGACGAGGGTGGTGCAGAGGAGGGTGAGCGGGAAGGTTCGGGTCCCAGCAAGCGGAGCTCGCCTCCCCCAGCTAAGAAAGCGAAACGTGATAAGGATGAGGACGGCGATTGTGAGTTTTCGTCTTGTTATGCATTCATAGCACCTCTAAAGCTCCTCTGTTTCGCCACCAGCCCCCCTCATGAACGATCCTGAAGCTCTGAAGGTTAGGGAATGGAGGCACAAACTCCAGAAGGCTTTCCTCAACACCAAGGCAACGCCGAAGGAGGAGGTTAGACCACCAACGCTCATCTCCTACCGATTCACGACAGCTGATTCATGGCTACAGGACATGCCTGGACTGGACCAGCTGTTCTCGACGGTGGAGAACTACGAGAACATGACTATTGAGTACCTGACGGTGAGTCCACAGTCCCTCCCGCCACTGTCGAGCAAATTTGCGCCGCCATGCTTTGCTGGCAGCGCGTGGCATTGCGTTCCCGCGCGGGTCGCTTCCCATATCGCCGCTTGTTGTGCACCTGTTTGGCAGTGTGGCTGATCATTTGCCCGCCCCGCCGCCCGCTGCCAGTTCTCGAAGATTGGCAAAGTCATGCGCCACATACATGCCTTGAGCGACGACAAGGTGCCCCGCGACGACGAGTTCAAGTTCCGGGAACGGGCAAAGGTGCTTGTCGACAAATGGCACGACATCCTCAAGGCGAACGGCGCTCCCGAGTCCAAGCCGGCAACAAACGGCACGCGGAAAGCCGGCGAGGGGGAAGATGCTGCTGTTAACAGCCCCAACGGCAAAGCTGAAGAGAATGGCACGGAGGCCAAGCAGAACGGCGCGGCGATGGAGGTCGACGCCGACGCGAAGGGCGAGGCGGAGCCAGCGGCTGAGTCCAAGGCTGATGCGGAGTCGAAGCCCGCCGAAGAAGACGCCCCCGCCAACGGTGCTGCGGACGAGTCTGTGCTCGCAGATGTCACGATGTCAGAGGCTGCCGCATGAGCTGGAGAGTGAGACATCCTCCAGCCAGCACCCAGCGCCTTGGAGGACGGTCTCTGCCGCTTGTGGCTCTGAGGCCGCTGCCCGCGTGTTCATCCTCCCCAAATGTCCTGCCGAACGCAAGGCTTCGACAGGCTGTTCAACTTGTTGTCGGTTGTACGTTTGCCCCCTTGTATCCTATATCATCTTCGTTGTCTTCGTCGCGAGATCGTAGTCTGCGTTGTGCTTTTTCTCGCTTCGCCCTCTCATGTGCCACCCGCCTCTGCCCCCGCCCGCTGCTATGCATTAGTACGTACCACTTACGTGTGTTAACTCCCCCCGCTTGGCCCTCGCGCATCTCATTGCCCCACTTCAAGCCTCGCAAACCCCCACAGTCGATATATGTGTAGCCTCCGCCAAGCCGGGTAGCTGACACTTCCTGCCGTGCAGGCGGCAAGTATGTTATTATGAGTCTGTACATAATCATGCCAAGTGTCTTCGATAAATGTAGATGACGTGGACAAACGGGTATTGCAGGCTCAGACGGGAGAGACATTGCGAGAGGGATGATAGTGCGAAAGACCGGACCAGAGAGGACAGCAAGAGGAAAACACACCGGGTATCCAAGCTCGTGGACCAAGGTGGTACAATGGAGTGCGGGAGGCTGGCCTGTGCAGACGGGTGGTTCGTCATGAGACGACCCTTGGGGACGCAGCGGATGGCGCATCGGCCCATGGAGATTCCTCGCCATCGAAGTAATCCATCGGCCGTGGCTTGCTGAATAGATACTGCCCTGGAGCAGATAATGGTGACGGATCTGGGGCCGGCGACTGTGATAGCTCAGGCGAAGAATGTAAGGTTGTGGTCGATGACAGCACAGTAGGCTTTGCGGGCTCTGCCTCCGCGGAGTCTTCGTCCGCCGTTTCCGAAGCCGACGGGACGATAGTCGTGTCCCCATCTCCTTGCGTGGGCGTCGACGACGACCTCGCGGAAATAGTGGTCGCGGATGACGGGAGGTCGCTTAACGGTAGCGCAGGCGAGCCAGGATGCGATCGTGGCGACGCAGCGCCGGATGCAGGAAGGGACTTTATGCCGACCGCGGAAGACGTCGCGCGATGCCGCGATCGCAGCGGACCAGTGGGTGGTTCTGCTGGGCGCGCAGGCTCCGGTGACGTGCTGGCTCGCCCGCTGTCGCGCTCGACGAGGCGCAGGACGTTCTTCAACGCTTCGCCCTGCTCGCGTGCTTCCCGCAGTGCTTCCTCCGTTTCTGCTCGCTTCATCCGCTCGGTGGCGACCATCTTGTTAGCCTGTGCCAGATGAGGCCATTCAGTGGGCGAACGTATGCACAGAAGGCAATTGGCCTCACCTCCTCGAAGAGTGCCTGCGAGAGTGACTCCAGCTCTGCTTCCAGGGCAGCTTTCGCTTCATCCGCCGCCTTGTGCGCCTTGCGCTCCTTCTCCAGCTGTTGATGCAGCTCTTCTAGTTCCTTCTCATAGTCCTTGGACGGTACGAGTGAAGGCAACGATGCCGACGTGAGGTGGGACCCGTTCGTGCTTGGTGACTGGGTACCCGATATCCGCGGTGAAGAGGGATGGCTGGCCGACGAAGTCGATCCATTCCCGAAGCGGAATCGGAAGAATCGGTTCTCAGCACCAGGCGCTGGTGACGGTGCAGTAGCTGATCGTGGGGGCATCGGTGAAGGTTCAGGCCCTGGAGAGGGGTGGGGGAATGTAGGGGAGGACGAGGAGAGCTCCGCCGAGGCAAGGCTATCTGTGCTGCGCCTGCGCTCGGCCTCTGCTTCCGCCTTCAGGCTCTGTTCGCGCGCGCTCATACGTCGCCAGCCGACGTCGCGGGAAGAGCCAGGATCGCGCCTGAGGGCGTCCTCGAGCATCTCGTTGTTCGCGAGGGCGAGTTGGAGGTTAGACTTCGCCAGAGTGAGTTCTGTCTGGAGATCTGTTTGCGCCTTGTACGCATCCTTGAGCATTGATGTCTACGAGAGACATGAGGAGCTCCGTGAGCACAGAGCACAGACGGAGCGGAAGGTCGATGGGTGCGTACAAGCTCCTCAATCCTAGTAATCGTTCGGTTGAGCGCATACCGCAGGTCCTCCTCCTGGCCCTGTGCATGTACCCGTCTGATGTCCCTAAGCTCATCCTCGAGCTCTGAGAAGTAGGGTCCTTTGGTGGCCTTCAGGCTATCCACGCGCCGTGGGAGAGACCGACTGGCGGTCGACTGAAAATGCGAGGGTGGAGGCATCTGGATCATGCAACGATGTCTGAGTCGATTCCAGAGGAGACTGAGTTCGAAAGCCTTGAAGTGGCCGAGTGCGTTCTAGTGCGGGAGAAGAGATAGTATGAAACGCTTGTGATGTCCAACAACCGGCGGGCAAGTTGATGCGATGGCAAGTCTCGAACTACGAGGTTGTTGTCCACAGGTCTTCTTCCCCTTCCAAGAGCTCGTGTATCGCGCTGCAGAAGATGGTGGTATCGCCAGAAACAAGTAGGATAGAATCCGCAATTCCGCAAGACAGACCGAGACGTGCAGAATAGGAGGGAGAGCAATACAAGACGTCGACGGCGTCCACTCGCTCCCCACCAAGCGCCCATACGTCGATCCTGGGCGCCTACTGCTCGCCTCTCAGATTCTGGCAGCTCGTCCGACACTGCATACATAGCACTGTGGGTAGAAAACACAGTGCTTTTCACCGTTATCAACAGTAAAGACACTGTTAGAATGTCGAAAACATTGAAAATTCGCCCGATGAAAATGATTGTGAGGACGAAACACTGTTGTAAACAATGTTTTGTCTTGTCATGAACTCAGTGTTCTAGACAGTACGCTCATCCACAATGAAAATCAACGTCTTTCGCTGGTAAACAGTGTAAATCACTGTTGCGAAAGGAACTGTTCTGCACACTCTGCTAGGAAACAATGAAAATCATTGATCGAGACAGTCCTAGTGAGGCCGTGGGTCACCGCTGGCAACAGCACAACAATATTTATCAATGACCAGGCCAATGACGAGTACGTATCTCGCATTCGCGCCCTCCGTGGCTTCCGGCGCATCACCCATCCTCCGAGTGCTCTTCGGAATCTAAGCCGAGGTCGTCCTCATTCACGAAGACCGTACGCGCGAGCCCGTTACTCCTATCAACAATTCCCCAGGAGCCCCGCGACTTCACGCGCCCGACGACCGCTTGCACTGTGCGAAGATCGACGACGACAGGCGCGAGGGTATCTTTGTAGAGCGCGAGGGAACGCGTGCCATCGCACCCGCGCGTGTTGCACGGGGTGATGAGCGCAAGCAGCACAGTGGTACCGGCCAGGTCTTTCCATCGAGCCTCATTCCCAGGTGGAAGAGCGCACTCCAGTATAGCTTGGAGCTCGCCGTAGCAGATCAGACGTTCATCTCCGCCGTCCCAGCGCTGCTGGAGTACTTCGTACTACGCTAGAGATCAGAAAACCTGAGAATGATGCAAAATTAAAACGCACTTACACGCACAAAAGACGCATTGCGCTCGAACTCGGAACCCAACCGTGACCGGCTGCCTATCACTGCACGGATAGTGTCACCATCAGTGCCTATCCTGACGCCGCCCCAAGCCGGTATGAAGCGCGGGAGTGCCTTGGCGACAGCAGCACGTTGTCCACCTACGACAGAAACGAGATATCTTGCAATACGGATCCGGGTCTCTTTCGAGGGGTCGTACTTCGGCAAGCAGCGGTTGCGCAAGTAGCTTAGCGGGTCTACATCAATGGAGGCAGAGAAGGGCTCGTCAACTGGGTTGCAATCGCGGAGGCGCAAACTTGAACTTACAGCCTGGAATCACTGTTTCACGCGCAGTCGGGCCTGAAGGCCTTCTTGGCCGTGGGAGAAGTGCTAGTTCTTCTTCTAGATCGTACCTAGCACGGAGGTGCGCGGCATGAGCTAGGTTTACTGCGCGGCGGTCTAGATTCGCCCAGGGATGAGTGCGCGAGCGCAAGGCACGCTTCAGGCTTCCGCAGAACCTCTCCATGAAGAAGGTCCATGTCGCCCAACAAGGCCCGGCGTAGAGGATGTCATCGACAAGGTGGAGAAGGCCATGGACCACGAGGAGACAAGTCGAGAGACGGGATGAGTCATATTGGTAGTAGTACTCCTCGTATTGCTCCACCCAGCGCACGATCTGCTCGCGAAGTGTCTCCAGTGCCTGCCGGGTGATCTCGAACTGTAACGTCGTCTTCATGATTGAGATGAGGTCGCACATGTGATCGTAGTACTTCTCATGCTCGAAGCGGCCACGTAAGACAACAGGAGCGATATAGATGAACCAGAAAGCCCAGATCTCGGCAGACCAAAACTCGCGGGCCTTGAGGAGATCAGGGATGGAGCTGACAAATGCAGAAGGAATGTTCTTGACTGCAGCCATAGTCTCGCGCGCGATTTCGACCCAGTCCTCGTCGGGGATGATATACGAGCCGCTGCCCTCACCAAGGCCTTTGAACCGGCCCATCCACATGGCGACAAGGTTGGGGATGTTATTCTCACAGAAGAGGTGCATCCAGTCCCATGGGAAGGACCGGGCGTAGTCAAGGGTAGATTGCACGCGCTGCCCTAAGACGGGCCGGAGAACGGACTTGCCATCACAGCGGATGCCGTAGTACTGGCCGAGCTTCTCACGATAGGCAGCGGTGGGTGCATCAGAGATCTCCTGGAGAGCATCAAGGAAGCTGTCATGAGAGCGCAGCGGAAGATTGCGTGGGTCCCAGGATACCGGGGGGTCTTCGCCATCGTCTTGTGGATGAGTCAGAGGCAAGTAGTAGTTGGTACCGCCAGGATTCAAGAAGCCGCGCATTAGACAAGACCGACAGGGGACAATCGCGTTGACTCCTCGGATATTCAGGAGTTTCTGGATTGCGATGATGTCGCCAAGACAGAGGATGCAGTAGGCCCGAAGGAGGAAGAGTTCGCGGGAGAGCGCATCATAGGTGGAGACCCCGTGTGCCAGGCGTGCGAGCTCATCCTCGAAGGGGTGAAGGAATGTGTAGAGACGCTTCGGCTGTTTGGGACCGCCAATGACACCCAGGCAGATGAGGTGCTCGAGGTGCGTCCGCAGCTCTGGAGGAAGGTTATAGTTTTGGAGGAGGATAGGAGTTGCCGAAGGCCCGTTTCGTCGGCGTCCGAACAAGAGGTAACCGTCAGTGCACAGCCCGAGAGCGACATCCCGAGGATCCGAGAAGTGGTGATGCGGCTGTGTTTCCCCATCGACAACCACCTGAGTGCATGTCAAGTTCTGATAGTGCTCGGAGCTGAAGATGTCGGAGACGGACTCCCCATCAGACTCATAATTGGCCCGGTATTGCATCAGCTGGGCGAGTTGTAGAGATTGGAAGTGTGCCTGCAGGCGCGGGATGAGCGGGATGTAGCAGTAGTACCGTCTGGGGTGACCGGAGGGTGATAGCCGTGGTTCTTTACAATCCGGACAGACTGTAGCACTCGCGAACTCGCCGAGAAAACAGATACACGAGTTGACACAGCAGTCGTACCAGACAGGTCGCACTCCAGAGAGCAGGGCGATGCGGCGTAAGATCACCCAGTCCGAGCTCAGCGAGAGCTTGTGGCGTAGAGAGTGTCGCACTTGATCGTATGCTTGGCGCGAGATGTTCGCAAGAAAGCGAAGCTGGAATGCGCGCACATTATCCCGCTCGTCATCGGACAATAGAGTGTGCCCTTTACCGAGCTCAGTAAAAGAGTTATGCAGCAGATTCACAGTGTAACGTACTGATGTCATGCAGGTCTGCTGCACTCTCTTCTGCTAATGCTTGCTCAAGGTGTTTGTGGAGTTCAGCTTCGTCCCAAGGAGCCTCGAAGTCGCACTCCGTGAAAAGGAACTCGGCATCAGCCTTGGCCTGTAGTACCTGCTGGCCATCCTCCGCAGGTACGTATGTCGACGAGACAGAGAGACCACGAGGACTCGACATTGCAGATGAGTTGATTGGCGGGCCTGCGGGTTGTTGAGATGGGTTGGAGCTGCCATCAGTAAAACGTATGTGGATCTTAGAGCACTATAAGCTCTCTGGGAGAACTTTTAGAACTGTTAGCACTGAGACTCCAGAGACGTCACCTT